>JAWMRA010000023.1:4465800-4530860 GCA_035584735.1 Pseudotriccus pelzelni | reverse complement strand
CTACCTGTCTGTTTAATGTAGCACATGCTCATCACTGAAAGAGCTGTGTGCCATGTCCACTCAGTCCCGAGATGAAGCAGGCAGAGCTACATCAGACCTGATAGATGATAACTTGTAAGTATAATGGCTTGATCTGAACTCACTTGGTTTGAAAAAACTCATAGCAAAATGAAACCTCAGGTTTCAATGGGCATGTTTAAAAAAAAAAAGAAAAAGTAAAAAGAACAGCGAAATACTTTTTCTTGCTAGTTTAAAGGACATAATTGTCTTCCAGCAGAAATGGGAGGGAATTTCAAGGATATCTCTGCACGATGTGACACATGTATGGGGCCAGCAGCTTACCTGGATGGTCCTCGGTGTTCGGTGTCACCCCAGGGAGTGCCAGGAGAGGCAGGGAGCTGGTACGGTTGTCTTGGTGGGAGAAAAAAACAAAATTGTGGAGGGATAGATGTAAATAAATGTGTTTTGGCACAGCTATCAACCTCAGCTACTTGGTGACAGTCATTGACTTGGGGAGTTGGTGTTTTGAAGTCAAACCTAAGCTAGTGTGCTTCCTTGCAGGGGTAGATCACATGGGATGGTGCACTGTTTGTGTTTCCCTCTGTGTCATTTCTGGAAAGGAAGCCAAATTACAACAAATTGCTAAGAGAGAAAGTTTCATCCGGGAAGAGGCGAAGAGGATCATCAGCAGACACAACAGTTCAGGTAGGAATAGAAAATTTGAGGGCTGGGAGGTATGCAATGAAATGTGGGGCATCATCCACACTCAAACACCACAGAAGCCTTAGATGAGATTCCAAAATCACCAGCAGATGAGGAGAGAGGAAATTTCAGTCCCTGCGCCAACCTCCATGTCTTAGCAGTCTTGGTGGACAAGATGCCCAAGGTCCCTGTGGTGGCAAGCCCAGGTCCCCACACGGGTGCTGAGCTCCTCCAGCTCGGCTGCCCTTGCCACACCACGCATTCCATGCTGAGGGCTTGGAGGCTTAAACCTTCTCTCCTTCTCTCTCCAAGTGTCAGGGAGGCAAAGTAGGAGGGGGTGTGGGACTATCCCTACAGTGAAGTGCAGCAGATGGAGCAAACTCCGTGGGAACTGCTCTCATCCACATGGGAGAGGCCAGCGGGAGAGCGGGCGCCGCAGCCGGCCGGCAAGGAGCTGCTCCAGACCAATATATCACCGGTGCTCTCATAGTTTCGTGCCCATTACATTTTGCTGAGCTCAGGCATAAGGATGCAGGGGATTTAGAGACTGTTTATTTTTGTCGTAAGGAAACAGGAAATAGTACACAAGGCTATAAATATATCTTGGGCCTCATATGACATCATGAACTCGTGCAAGTGCTCTGCTTCTGATTTACGGTGATGGACTGGTAATTCACAGGAGCTTTGGGTTTACTTTATTTTGCTGTTGCAGTAACAAAGCTAATGGTGCAATCCCGGGAGGGGGTATTTTATCAATAGTGAATTTTTGACCTCATTGCATACGTTTTAACTTCATGAATTAGTGACCCAGCTAACTGTAAAGCCTTCTATAGGCTTATTATAAATCTATCACAGGACTGGCAAAAACTTTTGGCCTAGATCCTAAGCTCTGACAGGCATGTGTTGATGGACTGCATAGCAAGCACTTCCACTAATATTTCTTGCTAATTATACCATATATTAAGAAAAAATGAATGAAGCCAATGTTTATATGCAGCTTTAACTGCTTTTCATATAAGAAAGCAACACAATCCCTAATAAATTTTCACCTTCAACATTTCTATTCATTATAATTTTTGCCATGATGAATGAAGTTAGAACTGGAGAGGGAGGGGGTTCATCTTGAAATCTGTTCAGTGAATGACTGAATTTACTTCCCTTCCCCAACTTGTGTCGAGGAAGGAGGGAACAGATGGACACAGGAAGAAGAGGGAGGCGAGTGCGGAACGAAGGAGATGGGTGAGGAACAGATGGAGTTGGGGGAAAGTGGAGAGGAGAGTCAGCAAGGATGGTAGGAAAGTTTTCCACTTGACCTTGAGTTGAAATGAAGATCTGCATACAGCATGGGACAGCTAGATTTTTGGGATGCATCCTTTTTTTCTCTCTGTGGCACTTAAGCTGCAAAGATTTTTGGGCCATCCCAGCAGCCCGGTCCATCCCAGGGGACCTGCAGAGCCAGGACTTGAATTTTTTCGAGGGGTCAGTTGCAGAAAGGCACCTGCACTGTGTCCAAGTTCCATAATGGTAATGGCAGGGGAGCAGTGTGTGCAGACAGGACCCAAAATGGGTTGGGGTGTCATAAGTCTCCCAGGCATCCCAGCCAAGCCAGAAACTGAAGCTTACAACTTTGAAAAGGTATCCTACACCCAGTTTGTTAGGATCCAATGGCCAAAATACTCAGAGTAATTTATGATTTTACCTGCCTGAAGTAAGGCATTCGAGATGGCCTGATTTTCAGAATATGCTGAGCATCTGCATTTTGAGGTGTATTGAATTATATATCCCAAATCACCAGTAAGTCCTGGAAAATCTTGATTATATTCTTAATTCTATTAAATTGCCTGCATATACTCCGTTGGTTCTGGCTTTGCTAGCTGAAGAATGGAAGAGGTGAAAGTTAAATATTGGCCATGTGTGTCATTCCCTTTGAAGAAAATGGGAGCCATGTGCACTCACCTAACAGCAATGTTTGGCCCCAACTATGATTTCACAGCTGGGCTCTAACTTCAGGAATGCCAAAGCACTAAATGACTCAATTGGAGTAATCTGATCAATGCTGTATTTTTGCTGTGGATTTAAATTGCACACACAGCAAGAGCAGAGTTAGTTTTCTTCTCTCTCAAAATCACTTTTCTCTGCAGATTTGATAGCATAAATATGAAGTATTGCTCTCATCACACAACTAAGTGAAATGGCAGAAAACGTATGTCAAATAAAATGCACAACATTACGTCCTTTTTAGTTTTTGGAGGCTGTTTAAGAAAACGGCTTCATTAATTTTGACTGAATAAAAGGTTCCTTTAAGGGATTTCAGTAAGTGACATGAAAAATGTTAATAGAAATGATCAAGACAATGGAGGTTAAAACTGTTTTGAAAATATGTTTCTTTTATAGATCTCAGCTGTTGGAAGAGTTACAGAATAAATATACGGTAGTGCTGACATTCAGTGCTGTTTCATCTTAGCAAAAGAGTTTTTAATAAAGAAAATTCTTTTCAAGGAATGTTTTCTGCAGCCAGTCTTCAAAAAGAGGTTTTCTCCCCTCCTAGTTTAATAAAAATTAAAGTAATTTATGTCATATTGATATGTCGATATGTTTTTCAATAAACTTTTTCACAGAGATTATTTTTTTAAATTCTCTTCACTTTAAAAATTATAATTATATGTCTTCCTCCCACTTTGAAAATGGCACAAGGTGCTCATTTGCAGAGCTCTACTGTTCAAATCTTCCCTGAGAATAGAAATGTCATGACTCAGTTAACAATGCTTTATTATTCACATTGATCTTTTTTTATAGTGTTCTTTATCTCAAAAACATTGTAAATCAGATATCTTCCTCCCACTCTTTTGTTCATTTGCAAATTTTTATTATTCTAGTTTAAAAAAGCAATGGAGTGTCAAGAGTCAGTGTATATTGTTTATGTTCTTTTTGCTTTAAAATTACTTTTAACTATAAAAAGTAAGATGTATAGCAAGAAAAAAAAAACCACCTGGATTTAAGGATGCTTAAAAAAGAATTGAAGGTATCAGTGTGAATTTTATGCTGTTCTCTTACACCTTAGGGTTGTAACAACTTTGCAAGAAGGGGGACCAAACACTTTATGGAAAAGGTTTTATGTGCTAATTCAAAAGTCCCCGTTGCATCAGATACCATCATCCACATTGAGCACTGGACATAGTTCACCCCCTAAATGAACATAAGAGCAAAAGTCACAACTGGTTTTGCAAAGTGTTCCCTGGATGGTTTACAGGTGCCTGCCCAGAGCCCTGCACTCTCCATTGCTCCCTGTCAGAGCCTGGCATCAGGTCCTCAGGAGCCCCTGCCTGATAACCACCAAGATAAGTCATGGAATATTCACAGGAACCTCACAGCTTTGGTATCAAGTGTTAACTGCAGCAGAAACACAACCTCAGCTGGGCAACAGGCAGGGCAATCCCTGAAACCTTTGGGTGCAGGATACAGCTTTGGATCCTCCAGGAGAGCCACGCTGGGGACCCCAAGCCTTGTTTCTAGATTGGATCTCCCAAATTCTCCTCCAGCCACTGTTTTCTTTCCCTATCATGTTTTTCTTTAGGTCTGTGTTTCTGTCCTGACCGTTGTGACTGTATGACATGGCTTCCATGAAATAAATCCATTGCAGGAATTGGGGTTAGTCCAGAGAGCAGCAGGATTTGGTGGTATTTCATGTGCTGTTTGCTGCTAGGTCATTTTTTTTTCCTTTTGCCTGTTTTGAATTTTATGATCAGAACATCCTGGCACCCTGCTGTTATTCCAGCAGCTCTTGAAAGAGATCCTACTCTCTGGGAGTCTCTGAGGTAGAGTGGTTATTCCTGAAGTTTTCTTTAAGACCCAGCTTGGATTTTTTTGATCTTATGGAATCACAGAGTAGTTTGGGTTAGGAGGAACCTGAAAGACCATTTAAGTCCAAGCATCCACCATAGGCAGGAACACCTTCCACTAGACCAGTTTGCTCCAAGCCACATCCAACCTGGCCCTTGAACACTTTCAGGGATGAGGAGGATCTTGTAGGTGGTGTGGTGGCTCTATCATATGAAACAGCCATAAAAAGTTTTGTAAAGGAAACTAAAGTCTGCTTTCCATATTCTTTTGTTTCTTCTTTTTGTTTCAATGCTGCACTCTGCTGATATTTTGCTAAAAGGGGTAACTAAAAATCTCAGAGCAAGTAACTCTCAAACTCAACCTGAATTGAAAACGCACTGCCCTGTCCTTCCTCCTTCAAATGGAGGGCTTAGCAATCTGTTTATTCTTATTAATGTCAACAGGTCACCCCAGACACCATAGGGCCGGGCCAGTCCTTGAGCTGCAGGGATTTGGGAAGCACAGCACCACACAGAGCCCTGGAGGGTGCAAGGACACCCTGCCCTGGGTTCTGGGGTGAGTCCATCCCAGAGCTCATGGGCAAGTGCTTGTGTTGCAGGGTTAACTCAAACCTTTCAAATTCTTCTTATTCTTCACTGCAGAATGCAAAACTGGAGGTTCTGATGTATTGTCTTGAATTGATCTTGTTTTCAAAGTAAAGAAAGAACAAACATTATTATCATTGTTATTGTTATTATTATTGTCCTTGCCTTGACAGCACTGCTGCATTAATTCTCTCTTCCTTCCCTCCTCTCATGGTTAATGTCTCACCACACAATGAGGTTAAGACGGTTTGCTAATATGATCAAGTTTCAGAAACAAAATCCTGACCAGAGCAGAGTAGCCAGAAGTGGACAGGGCTTCATACACTAGCACAGTAACTAAAGGTAAGTCTCACCGTGGACACCCATGTGTAATTGTTCACTGTTCAGTTTGGGAAATTTATAGATAATGTAAAACAGAAAATGCTGAGTTTATTAAAAAAAAAAATTACATATAAATCCCTGTGTCATTGCATTTGTAAACCACTTAAAATGCTCAGTTTTAGTTTTGGTAAGCACCATCTACTGAAAAGTGAAAATATCAGAGGGATCTCTAGGCAGAATTTGTGAACTTTCCAATGAAAGGACAGCACAATGTCTTCCTTTCAAGTCCCATGGTCTTTGTCAATTGTGCTGCTTTCTGTATGACACTGAAGTTTTGAGCCAAGAGTTCGTTCCCAAAGCAGGTATTACACACGATTATGGACGCAAAGATATCCCTGCACAGCATTAATGCCAGAGGAGCTTTGAGGTTGTCAGCATTTTGATTTGGTGGGGGGGAAACACCATCAAAAGCTTGTGTATTAACACTGTCAAACCCATACACATTCTTAAAATATACCCAAATACTTTAAACACCATGAAATAGAGCTACAAATCACAGAAGATGCAGCATTTCTCACAGATAATCCTTAAAGCTCTACTTGTGGTAAATTTGGCACATGTTAATATATGACTACAAACCCCATGTCTTCTAATAAGTTATAGAAGCTTTTCTTTGATTTGAACCCAGTGGTGAGTGTCAATCTTTGAGAGTCTTATGTCTTCTAGAGACCCCCCTTGCGAACGTTTCCATTGATCTTACTGCCAACTGAGAACCTTCCCAGGTGTTGCGGAACAGCCTGTGCTGGACTGCACTGGAAAACAACTTATTTATCTTCCCCAAGGCCTGATCTGGTATCATCAGATGTCAGTGAAAAGAATTCCAGGGAATTCAACAGATCAGGCTCCGAAACAGTCTCCAGTATGATAGCCTTGTCTGGGTTTCTTTGCTCTTTTCCTCGGGAAAAGTCATAGACAAAGCAATTAATGATATCTGAAGCAGAAGATGTCTCACGCTGCGCAGCTTCTCACAAATCACTTTTTTGCCTGCACTGAAGATGCAGAACATCTATTCTGAGGGCAGACAGATGACATCCACTGTTATGTATGTAATAAGTACTCTTAAAACAGCGTAGTCTTGCCTGCTCTGGCAAAGGCAAACATGGTAACTGTTCTGCTCACAGCATTAAACACACTTCTCTCACTGTGCAGTGGAAGAATGTGTTTAAACTCGCAGTCTATCACTATTCCTGGATAGTGTAGGAGAGTCAGGAACACTCAAGATGTCTTTTCCTGTGTATATTAACTTGTTCAGAAGAAAATAGTGTTCTTAGAAAACATGAATCTTACAGCAGAAGAAAGTTTCCTTCTTGACTGTGTTACAAAGGTTTCCAAACAGCTGCTTGTTCCTTTGGGTGCATGAAATATTAGGTTCAGCCTGCTCAGAAGTGCAAACACGTAATTTCTTCTCACTGTGGCACCTTCACTGTGGTCATTTCCACCTGGCCTTGTGATGTTGGCAAGCACAGTACTAGCACAATGCCTTCATTGTACAAGCTTTTGGAGAAGGACTGTAGAATTCCACAGCTCCAGTGAAATAGAAGTGTCTCTTCAACGCCAGCTGTTTATCCTGCTTCACCAGGAACTGTGCTGCCAAGGAATTTTGTTAGAGTCTGATATGAGCAGTGAACACCAGAGGTTTCAGGCGTTGGTAGATGGCAGGGCAGCACACTCGCACCAGTCTGTGAACCGTGCACAAGGATCAAAGGGTTGTTGGGCAACTTTCAACACACTCTGACTGCCAAAGCCCCAGGAGTGGCACCTCTTTTCCGTCACTCTCAGGGCTGCCTGGGCACAGGGGTGAGTGAGAGCCCAACCCTCTCCTCTAACCTCTCTCACAGTAAAACCATAGATGAAGCTTTTGCACAAGACTCGGGTGTACACCCCTTTCAAGCAAGGAGGTCACAGCCCAGGCCCTGAGAGGAAGAAGTGGGTATCAATGAAATGGAAGAAGTATCACTGCTTTAACACAGATTAGCAAAATCTAACCCCCATTAATCCTTCAGAGCAGGGCCGCTGGTTTGTTCTTTTTTTCAGTCTGTTCTGTATTCAAAGCAAGTATGGGTTTTTTTCTGTCACTATACCACTATTGTTAACAACTATAAATGTATTAAAAACACAGGGGCATTTTAGTATGTGTATTGTGCATAAGAAATATTGTTACATGACAAGCTCCAATTGGCAAGTGAAAAGAGGTTTTATTGAAGGAAATAGCAGTAGCAAACAGTGAACTATGCAGAATAATGGTAATTGTTCCTTTAACATTGGCAGCGCGCGTTCACTTAATATGACTGCTCCTCTGTCTCTGCATCATCCAGACCCAGAGGACCTGTTAGACAAGCAGGCAGCCACCTCTCTCTGGGATCAAGCTGTCAATGCAAACTTGCTTTCTTTCTGTTTCTTGGAGCTAAGCTATACCCCCAGAGCTCCCAAAGCTTCTCCTGAGTGAAAGCTTTGAAAAAACTCCATTCTAAATTACATCACACGAGCTGTTCTCTTCAGACTGACAGAACAAAAGCGGGGGGGGATGAAATGCCAAAAGTACCATCTGAATGACTTCTGAGTTGCACAGGATGATTTACCTCCTCATGCTTTATCAGAGCAGATTAATGTTGTCTTGACCTTGCCTACCAAAGCCCAGCAGTGTCCTCTAACTAGCAGAGCCAGTTTGCATCATATGTGTTTGCACAGTACAAGTAGAATCATAGACCCATAGAAAGGTTTGGGTTGGAAGGGACCTTAAAGACCATCTCGTTTCAACCCCCCTGCCATGGACAGGGACACCTTCCACCAGGTTTCCAAGAGCCCCATCCAACCCGGTGAGGACTGTCAAGGGCCACTGCCAAAAGCAGAGAGGTCTCCCACATTGGGACCAGTTAAGACTCTCCAAATGCCATTACCAGAAGCAATCAGAGTAGATGAGCAGTACTGACTTCTCCAATGGGAGCCTAGAAACCAGATAAATTGGCATATCTCCCCTTTCTAAAGGCTTTCAGGTGGTATGAATTGGTATGAGAATCCTCACTTAGGAAAACATCCTCAGCTGTGAAGGGAGGGGCCATGGGCCTTGCTCCTTAGCAGATAAATAGAGGGAAGGGGGAAGAAAAGGGGTAGCAGTATGGCAATTCTGCAGGTAAGGTGTGGAATTTGTGGCTCTGGAAAGGTGGCAGTTTGGGGGCTTAGTCAAGTAATCTGCTGAGGTCTTGGAATTGGAAACAAGCAGGTCTTGTGTGGCTCCTATGCTGACCTTATTGGGGTTCCTTCTCAATTCTCATAAGAAGATGATGATGAAGAGTTTTGTTCTCCCAGTCAAAAGCTTCTAGGCTTAGCCCCCTCTACAGCATTTCTGTGTTTGTTCTCCTGCTTTGAATAAGCCTTAAAATGGTTCTTTAGAGTCATTAATACAAACAATATTCTCATTTTAAAGATGGGCTGAAGGCCAAAACATATGAATAGTAAGTACTAACTAAAAAGTGTTGCTTACCTCCCTCACGGAAATTAGACTTACTGAGCTACTTTTTTGCATGGAATGTGCCACTTCAGTAGTTGAAATGATGTGGTGCTATGGGGAGAAGGAGCTGGGAAGCTGAAGGCCTTACCAGAGCTTTCAAGGGGCTGCCCAGTTTGAGACATAAGAATGGGAAAGGCAGGCTTCACTAAGCAGGAAACACTCCTCAGCTGATGAGGTGCCTTTTTTAAATCCCATTTATGTGTTCTGTAAACACTTCCAAACTATATTGCTAACAGAGAAAAGGCAAGCTACTGGGGCTGAAGACTTAGTCCCCTAAATGACTTCACAAGTATGGAAAAAACCAGTTCTTAATAGAAAGCGGAGATATCCCTTCCTTTAAAGAATCCCGTGTCCTCTGGTCTCTCACTGAGATGATCTTGGTGGTGTTTTCCAACCTGCATGATTCTGTAATTCTGTGTTTTCCACAGGGAGTTTTCATATGGTTGACACTTGTCCTAGCCAAGGGAACAGAGACTGCTTGAGGATCCTGACTCAGTGATGCAGCACTCAACCCTGAGCTTCTGAGTGAGTAAAGTTTGGGTTTTACTGTCTTTCTGGTGGCTCATGTCTGAGTTGTTTTCATGTACCTGGCCAGTGAAATGGCTCTGCCTGGAGCCATGAGTGACCATCCTAATGCCCATTAAAAGTGATGGAGGTGTTTGACTGCAGGGTGTAACATATCAGGTGTTGTACCTGATTTCTGTGGCAAAATGAAAATCTTAATTGGGCAAAATCTGCAGTGAAATGATCACAGCTGAGGCGAATACTGGTAGTGAGCCTGAATACAGCCCTCATCATGGTAGATTTCATCACATCCCATCTCCTGCTAATGGTACAGATGAAGGTGCTGGACTTGCAGGTGTTGAAGCCAGCAGCTGAAGTTACTAAACTTAACAGCAGTCTAGTTCTCTGCCCCATGGTTTTAGGATATGTTGAAGGTTCAAGTTGAGCTCACCAACCTTTATTTTTCTGTTTTGTCATAGTGATGCTTCCTATCTTTTTAGGTATATTAGGGTTTTGCACTGGCTTTCACCACCATGGTATCTGCGTGTCTCAAAACCAGTAACGATGGCAAAACAGAAAACTTGATGGTGTCTGCAGCACTATGCATTTCTCCTCTGCTTAGAGGGGAAGACATAAATCTTATCTATGGCTGAATACTTGGATGTCATCCTGGTCCCACTGGGTATGGGATTTTGTGCCACACAGGAGTCACTCAAAGAAATAATGTTTTGTATTTTCTTTGGTAAATCTGGATCTGAATACAAGTTGTCAAAAATACTAGTCTACCTTGAGATTTAAAAGTTGTGATTGTAATAGTGGCAAGCAGAAGCTGTCTTGCTTAAAAAAAAAAGTGAGGAAAATGTGATTTGGAAATAATTTTCAGACAATAGACAGGGTACCACGATCTTATTCCTTGGACTCTTGATGGAAACATAGCTGGCCTTTCCTCAGGAGAGCAGTGAAGCTGCCTATGGCATGGGGACAAGTGTGCTTGTAGATGAAGGCTTGTGAGTCTCTAACACTGCACCACAAGCAAGACCTGGAGTCCCTTGGGGGCTGTGTGTCTGTGAAGAGATTAATTTGCCTGTGCACCATGCAGACCACACTACCCTCTGCCCCCATCCCTTGCTGATTCACATCCTGTGTTGCTCTGTCTGGTGCACTGCTAGCTGCAGGCTTTGGGGACAGAGTGAACTCCTTGCTCTCATCTGGACCGAGATCTAGAATGTTTACTTAGAAATCTGTAGATAACATTTCTCTTTCATTCTACAAGAATGTGTAAGCTGAGCTTTATGCTGTTTTTGAGCTTTACTAAAAGAGAACAGAAATGTGTGCTTTTTTTCCCCCCATGCACTTATTTCAAGCCATGATTCTTCTGTTTGTCTTTGTGTAACAAATGACAATAGTTCAAGCTGCATCTCTGCCAACCCTTTCCTAAGTGGTTTCAAGTAGTTTACTTAGAGGGATTATTTCATCTGCCACACAATCTGAGGCAACTCTGAGGTAGTGTCTAGTTTGCAGAGAACAAGACCAGGGAACATTAATTTAAGGCAGGAAATGTAAGGTTCAGTAGACAGTAGGATCACAAGAGCATGGAGTGATGGTTTGCAAGTGTGTTGCAATTTGGGGGGGGAAGAAATCATTTGAATTTTTCTCTTCTGATGGTATCAGAAAAACTGGGAAAGGCTTGTGACATTGAATGTGGCAATTGCTTAAATTCTGACTGTCATTTAATGAATGCTTATACTATTTAATTCTTGTGTGGTTTAACCCTCTGTAAAGTGGGAACGTGTATAGTTCCTAAGCATATATGTTTGGGTGCTGAAGTCATTGCTGTAAGTTAATATACAGGCTTTGTAAATGTCATTGTCAGTGTCTTGCAGTTGCCTTGCTGAGCTTCAGAAAGAGTCTTAAATTTCTATGCACCAAACTTCTCCAGCTCTCAGAGCTTATGGTCACTAGTTAGCTACAGCAGGAGGGTCAGACTTTGGAGACTGTAGCTTCTTTCCAGCCTGCAGGTTTCCTCCCCCTTCAAGTCTGTTTTCTACTCTTGCCAGTACCCTGCCTTCTGTTTAAAAGCATTAGTAATACCAAATAAAGCTAAAGATGCTCGTTATAACAACTAAGTTGTTTCCATTTTAATCAGAGCACATGCTGATGCCAGGTTTGGCATGAAGAATCTGTGTAAGTGTCTGGTTCAGGGCACAGTAAGCTGATCATTTGTTAGAAGTCTACTGCATTACATATAATTTTGGTTTTAGTTGTACAATTTACTGGGAGGTTGGTAGAAACACTGGTAATATAATTTTTGCTTGGTTGGAGGTGGATGAACCATAAAGAATGGGAAATAAGGCTATTGCCATGTGTGCTGAATTGTGGTTTGGTAGCAGCAGTTGTCTGTAGCTAAATGGCCATCAAAACCTTTCTTGGGGTGGCAATAAATTATAAAAAAGAAACCTTCAGAAAATGTATCAGTTTTCAAAGAGTAAAAAAAGATGCAGCAATTATTGTGACACAGGTTTGCAGTCTGTTTCTGATTATCCATTTGGCTGGGGAGTTGGGGTTTCTAATTGTAAGGTTAAGGAATCCTTTTTATCTATCTCTTGCCTCCTAATCCTATGCTAGACAGTATTGATTTCTGTGCCTTTTGTCTTCTGGGGAAGGAGACAATCTCTGGCTCATGCGAACATCTTGTTAGAGTCTGCTGAGGATTAGGGGGTGTGACAGTTTTCTTGCTGAGCCTTTTTATTGGGGATTTTTATGCCTGCTTTTCTGGGAGGTCTTTGAAATGTCTTTTATGTAGCAATCATTTCACTCTTTCTTTGTTGTCTCAAATGTTGAGGCTGTATTCTTCTCATCTGTTCCTGTTTATGTTCCATACTAGCTGGTCATAACAGTTTAGCTTGAAACTATCATCACACCGTGTGCTTCTGAATCACAGGAGTGTTGCTAACTGCTCTAGGAGGACTGCAAATTCGAGCTCTTTTTAGGGCATCTGAAGTTTTAGCATGGTAGTTTGGTCTGAAATACTGATAAAAAGGTTCCAGATGAAAAACATCCTGGGAGTTGGACTTTTGAAGCATCCATAGCTAGATACAGACAAATAAAAATGCTCCAGCTATAATGAGATGGGTTCCGCCTTAGGGTGGTGGTCACGGTAGCAGCTGTACCTGGCAGGTATTGTAGGTGTTCAGTCTGGCCCAAATGCCTACAAAAATCGATGAAAGACAAGCCCATCCTTCAGGCAAGTCATCCCACCTTGACTGAAGAGTTCAAGACAGGAAAAAATTGCTTTTTGGAAGTCTGGTTTTACCCCTGTTCTCACCCCGTTCTCCTGCAGCTGGTTGCGAATAATTATGCAGACCAGAAACCCAGCTCCTCAGCTAGATGATAGAAAGACTAACGGTGGACAAAGAAATTAAAGAACTTACCAAATTTCTTGTGAAAAGCTAATTTCACATCTCACTTTCACAAAGCAATGGGATCAGTCATTTTACTTCAATACAGGTAAAGCACAAGATTTTGTTTCCTGAAATTTTATTTAATCAGTGCTTTCATGTCTTGAGTAGTTATCTTAAAACATATGGACTTCTCATATCTTTTTAAAGAGGAGGGTATTTCTGACAATGTCTAAGTTCAGGTACCAGCTGGGCAGATCCCAGATTCAAGGTTAGGCAAGGAGCCAGGGTTATGTAGTCTTGTGATAATGAAGGTATCAGAGATAGGTCTCTGAGACATTCATATGGGAAAACTGGTTGCATCACCTTCCTCTTTGAGGAGATTGAGATAAAAACTTTAGTTTTGGAATTCATTACCAAAACTGAGATACTGATGTGCATAGGATGCTTTTTCAGTTTTTTAATCTAGCTAAACTCTTATTTCACTAAGCAGTGTATTATACCTTTATGGAGGAAGAAGCTGCATGCATAAATGCTTATCTTTTACTGCAATAAATACCTTCCTAAAAGCTCCCTACCAAAAACTTGCCCCATATAACACTGCATTTCCACCTGCTTTTGCTTACTGCCTCTCTAGCCTAATTTTTAGTGTCTAAAGCCATATTTAATATAATTCAATTTCACACTTAACCACAAACCCCACTCTTCCAGATACGACCTAAGTTTATTTTATATCACACATCTTTTTCTTAAAATATTTTATACATAGCATAATATGCAATGATACGGCACTGATGTTTATCAAAATTGTTTCACACTGTACTTATTTCTATTTCTGTCTTTTGGATCAAGTACAATACAGCTGCAGATTAATACCACCTTTTAAAATAGGCTTAATGTGTTTATTTTCTTACCACATTCACTCTATCCACTAACTTGTTATATGGATTATATTTAATGGGAATCTTGTGGGACTACCAAAGGGCATTTATTTTCTATTGAAATAACAATTAAGATAACACTCAAACTAATATAGTAATCAAATAAACCTGACAAATAAAAAAAACTTTTTTAAAGCTGCAGAGGCATGCTAACAAATCTATTTGATCAATATATGGGATGTGAAAAAAGAGGAGACAAGATTGACTGATGAATAAAATGGAACTGACACAAATAGGCTGACAGCCAGTCGCAAGTCTCTTTAGGGCAAATGCAATTAACTTAGAATAATAGACTCAAATTTGATGGTTAGAAATGCATTTTTATTAACAATCACAGCCTGAATCATTATGTGCTCTTATGAATAAAATTGTAGTTATACTGGAAGTCTGTGTATACATGTATGCATGTAGGTACAAAAAGCCTTGTTGAAGGAGAGCTTTATTTTTGTGATGGAATAGCTGAGTGAGATTTAAAATATAAAGCATACACAAGTATAAATCTAAATATTCAAACCAGTGATATGAAAATCACATACGTGGTATGTTAGTGTTAATGATGAAGGCAATAAGCATCAGTCCCAGGACTGCTTGTTCTTTTGGGATGTGAAATTGCAATCAGGGATTTACAGATTTCATTCTGAGGCAGAGAAGTCATTACTAGAAACATAAGCTCATTCTCTTTACTTTAATAGCTATTTTAAATCATTCATTTAGAAAATACATTAACTATTTATTGTATAGACAGGAGACTTCTATTGGCATTCCATTTTCATGCTTTTTTATAATCCTTTTTAACAAATTATTTTATTAGAAGAAGATTAGAATTAGCAAAGGATCCTACCAATTTTTGAAAATGCTACTCTTGAAGAGGGATATTTTTCATTATTAACAGGTATGCAGTATTAAGACTTTAAAGGGAGGGAAGATATTCAATTGCTAATGTGTCCTTTTTCTTTTGACCTTCATTGCAGTGGCTGATTGCTATTTGTAAATTGCTTTCAAAATTATTAATCTCATTTAATTTCTGAATAAATACATAATTTTTTTTTCCAAAAAAATCCTTGGGTTTAGATATGAATAGAGCTGCCTATAGGATATGTTATGGTGCGGGGGTCTCTTATTTGTGGGAAAGATTTAAAAACCCACCATTTAATGAGGAGAAACTCTACCTGGTATTAGCAAAGTATAATGTGAATATGAAACCACAATACCTGCAATACTTGGTGCTTAAACATCTTGAGAAAAAGGTGTAATGGTAGGAACCAAAACTGCCCTGGGAATGGTTTAAATCCAGTGTTCTCCAGGTTAGTGTTTGTAGTGGGCAACTGGCTGGAGAGGGACAGGATAGCAGCAAAACATGATGCTCTGTGATTGTCTAAAGCACGAAGAACTTGGTGAAAAACGTCATTGTGAGTCTCAGACAGCTTCTGGGGTTGCTGAGATGGATCCAAGAAGCATCCACACTTGGTTTTCTCCACTTTGAAGGTGATTTTAATCCTCCTCAATTCTCAGAAGTGAGAAGTGCACAGACATACTGGGAAGGCAAACCACCTCCTGTCTGGTAGGGAGAGGCTCATGGAAACCACTGAGAACAAGGAGAGTGTCTGGCTGGGGAACAGATTTTTCTGGTAAACACCTGGTGTCTGGGGAATTTGTAGGTTGCCATTTTGGTTTTCTGTCTCTAATTAGCCTTAAAGTCTTTGCCATGAGGAAGAAACCTTCTTGGGAACTCCAACAGTTGCTGGAGACATTCCAGCCATTTCTTTCTCATAATCTATTCTAGATAGTCACAGCAGCCCACCACAACACTTCCTGAGCTGGCTGCTTCAATGGCTGGTACTGCCTATTCTTAGAGATAAGATGGATGGATCACATGTTGTTCTAGCACCACCAAACCTGGTGTGTGCCTAAAATCGCAATAATCCTGTCAGTTCTGGCACAGTTGTTTTACTTTGACGCAGAAATCGTTGCAAAATACTCCAAGGCTTGGATTGCTGAAGATTTCTCACAGATCTGCATTTGATGTAGAGGGAGTTGGAGTAGTCAAATTTACGTTATCTATTTAATGTCTCCTTACCATCCCTGTAGACCTGTCACTGCAGCTCGATGGAAGAAAAGTTACTTTTTTGAAGGTAATGCCAGAAAAAGAATGTGTTCTTTGACCACGGTTACTTCACACGTTAAATGAGAAATAGGTCTTACTGAAACTTTCATGTAAGTTAGTTTAGGTAAACAGACTAAGAAAAAAAGGCCAGATGATCCATTGGTTTAAAAGGGGCAGAAATGTGGGGCTGTGGGCTCAGTTCTACCATCTTTGTGGTTTTAGGCTACTGAAATACCACACAGTATTTCCTGATGGATGCTGATGTAAGAGAAAGGAGGCTCAGGCCCTGCGAGATGATAGACTAATTCTCTACTGATATAATCATCCAACCAGAACAGGGATGACTCATTCCATCCATAAATATCTTGAGGCCTTTGTCTGATCACTTAAACTCGTTCACACCAACTTCATCTCATTTGCTTGAATGGCCTTACTCCTGAGTCAGAATGATACATGTAAGAGAAAATCCAAGCCCTTAAAAATAAAATCATAATTAGTTTCTCTTAATAGCTGCTCTATTAAAAAAAATCAGACCTTTCAAAATTATATTAGAAAGCAAAAGACAATGCTTCTAAGTACATCAGGTTTTTTCTTAACTCAGCAGCCACAGGCTTGTTGGTGATGTATCATACTTGCAATATGTTTCTATTGACATTCATGTTCCGTATATTTTATATTCCCTTTTCAGAAGTTATTTTCTTTAAAAGAAGATTGGAACTAACTGAATGTAGCTACCAGGTCTTGAAAATACTTATCCTGAAAAGAATATTTCCCTCCAAGCACCTGCTGTGTTTGCTCCACTCCCTCTTAAACCTCTTTTAGTTCAGAACTCCTGATTTCACCATTTCATGCTCCCAAAATATTAAAAGATTACATTCCCCATCAGTTTACGCTTTCCTCAGTTTTTATCTTCTGCAAATCTGGCTTGGCCAAAATGTTCTTGATGAAATAAAAATACTTTTGCTTTGCTTTCTGTTCACCTCATCCTCGAGCAGGTGCCAGGCAATCTGCGGCAGCTCTTCTGCTACCTGGGAAGTGTTCATATATAGAAACACCGGGCCAGCCTCTGTTGTCACGGCATGGCAAGCCAAAAATACATCTATTACATGATAGAACATATTCCTTCCAATAAAAACTTCTTGCAGTGACACAAAGTCTTCAGATAAGCAGGTTTTAGCGTTGGAAGAGAAAAGAATAGTGAAAGAACGACGAATCTAGACTGCACATTTATATTATAAAAATAGTCTCTGTAATACATGCTTAATTAGATAAGGATAGACATATTTGAATATTCCTCCTTTCCACAGTGATGAACAGTTGTGGCAACAACTGGTCCTCCATGTCAGGTGTTTGCTGCTTCCTGCTATTAGTATGGTTGGAAAGCCATAAGAAAGTAAATTTCTTACAAAAGCTGTATTTTTAACTTATTTAATTTGCACTTCACTGGTTTTCTGTGTTATTCAGGACTATCCTGAAGACAGGGTTGCACCAGACATCATGTTGTGTTAAAGCCCCCTGGTATGGGGGAAGACAGTATATTTTAAAGCTGAGGAATGGTGCCAAAAAGAATTAGAGGTTATTCATCTGCAAAGGACCTCCTAGTTCAGCAGTCCCAGTCTGCATGACATGAAAATCTCTACAGGCCAAACCCTTAGGTGTTTTCCCTTTCATTTCTCCTTAAACATCATCAAGTGACAGCGCCTGAAACGCTTCCTGAGGCAGAGCATTGCCTAATCATCCTTGCTTGGAAAATATTTCTCTACTGTTCAAGCTATGTTTTACTCCTTCCACAAATCAGCATAAGGGCAGGTGTCCTGTTGTGAAAGTGGAAAGTTTTATAATGGAGTAAGTAATTCCAAGTGGAGTAAAGCAGTCAGCGCTGCAGGTTCTTCAAAACTTGATATTTCTGCAATAATCTATTTCCTCCTGGTCTTGATGGAGCTGCTTATTTACGCTTTTCTTCACAGCAAAGGGTCACATTTTGTTCTCTTGTGTGGTTTTCTTTTAAATCGAATTACTCGTAAGGACACCCAAGGCAATTGCCATTTCAGTTAGGATCCAAATATGTTAAGGCTCAATGGAAATTTTATTTATACTGGGCAGTGTCAGTGACACTAGAACAAGGGGTTGATTCTGCTTTAGCTTTTATGACAGGGCTAATAAAGTTCTCTGGTTCCCAGATAACATGTAACAGGCTTACTACTGCAGTGCAAAATTATGGTTAAGACTCAGCTGGTGGTTATTGTCCAGTAAATGTTCAACATATTTCAGTAGTGCATTAGTACATAGTTACTGTAGTGAATGGTGATTTCTGCCATGGCCAGGAATCTATCAAACTAAATGCTCAGTGCAGATACAGGTGAAATGTTTCTGTCCCTGAAAACCTGAGATGATAAGCTGCAGTGTGGACACTGATTTATTTTTTTTTTTCTGAAGAACACAATAAGCAACCTAGGGAACAGTCAGGTACAAAACTGTGCTCACTTGAGTGCTAAATGGATAATGAAAAGCATATTTTTCTCCAGTTTTAAATAGTCTTGGTTATAACCTTTATCCTCTATATTTCTTAGAAATTCTAGTTTCATTTTCTGCTGTCATCAGAGAGAGGGCCACGTTGATTCACCTCCTAGGTGGCTTTCCAGATGTGTATGGTGTATATTTTTAATTCCTTTAGGTTCAGTTTGAATTGTTCATAGAACACTTACGTAATTTCAGTGAAAGTTCTAATGTTCTCCCAAGAGAAGGTGAATTTGTGAGGGTTGTCATTATGCTTCTTTTCAAACAACCTCTCCCAAAACATTAAGGAAGGAAAACCACAAAATTGAGCTAAAATGGCAAAAAACCACCTATAGAAAAATGTTGCTTTCTTGTGAAAATAAGCAAAAGAACTGTAACCACCTTGGAATTCAGAGTAATATGTAGAGCCTTGTGATTTTTGGGAACAGGCTAGACCAGTAAAATTATCCTCTCTGACTGGGGCTCATAGAACCATCCTCAGTAACTTTTCTTTTAGAGGGATTTATACTTTGCTGCATTAGCGAACTCAGTCACACCCCAGCACATATCAGAGACCCCTGTGTCTAAATCTAGGTGCTGCTCCCTGAAAGCCAAGGAGAGTTCTGCCATTGACTTTGAAAGTAGGAACAAGCCCTTTATTTGCAACTTCAAGCTAGTAGGTTGGAATTATGAAGAATGATTATTTAAAATAGCAATGATGTAATATCAGTGTCAATTCCATTATTTTAACAGATGTAAATTTGCTCTGCTCTTGAACTCTGGTGAATTTTAATGGCAATATTAAAGAGATACTATTAAGACTACTTAAAAGAACTATTTGTAAAAAGTGTCTCCAGTTAGGGAGGGGGAAAGTTTAAATTGCTTTTTTATTCAGTCTGCACAATTATTTATTGAATGGTTTTGTATATTACAAATTAATATGCATTAGAAGCTGAAAAGATCACATAATTCCAGTAGTCATTGAATATGAGAGACCTTGCACTGTTTAGACAAAGCGAATAGACTCTTTATCCAGCTGTAGTTTGGGCAATCTTCACCACAGCGAAAATAAGGATTTTGTGATGTACAGTATGGACAATGTAGATGAAGAAAAGAGTTGAAAATCACTGCCTGAGTAACTTTAGGGTAAATTTACATACATTTCAAGGCACAGTCTTTGTCAGCTCCAGTGTTGTACCCGGATAATGAATGATTACCCTACCTTTCTAATTGTACATACAACCTACATTCCAGTGGAACAGTGATGGAAAAAGGAGGTCTCAGAGACCAGTCCTGGAGAGCGACCTCTTAAAACTTATGTACCAGGCTGGTAGCCTCCGCTGCCTCAAAAAGTTTATATTCTGGAGGGAAAGCTTAGTTTTAAAACCAATTCTATGGCTCCAGTTCAGAGCTTATAAAATCAAATGAAAGATTTTGGACAGGCTGGTATTGCACAAACACAATTTTCATGGGCCAGAAAAGTAGGTGTTGAGACTTTTTTTTTTTTAGAAGAGTGATGAGTATTAGAAAATGAAGCTGAGAATCAGGGAATGCCAGATTCTAACAACTCGATACTGGCATTTTTATTAAGGACTCCTCTCTCTCGGTAAAAGCAATGTCAGTCCTCTGTGGTTTTTATCTCATCTACAGCTATTAATTTTGGGTGCTAAAGTTATTTCTGTTTGTTTCTTGGAAATATGCAGAGCTCTTCTTAAGAAGTGCTGGGCACTGGCAACTGCAGTCAAGGGTCTTGGCTACATGTAAAATCAGATATTTAGTATATCTAAGTATTACGTATACCTAAAGTAACCACATTTCTAAGTAATTGCTTCACCTCTTCTATTAATCACCTTCATGGAGCAAATATTAGTGTTAGTGGT
The DNA here is from genome assembly GCA_035584735.1 of Pseudotriccus pelzelni. Lineage (NCBI taxonomy): Eukaryota > Metazoa > Chordata > Aves > Passeriformes > Tyrannidae > Pseudotriccus > Pseudotriccus pelzelni. The sequence continues at coordinate 4,510,522 of JAWMRA010000023.1, read as the reverse complement.
CAATGGCTGAAAAGGATTTGAGACCCTCAAATGAAAAGTAAAAATTTGTCAGTTGTTTTTTACCCGATAAGGAAAAATATAGTGTCTGAGCAGAGCTGGACACTGTGAATCATTTGACCTCACAACTGTTTTTCCCGAGTACAGTCTGAGAATGCATTCTTGGAAGAATTCAGCTTTGATCCGAGAAGAAATGTCTCTTTCCATTAGTTTTTATTTCCTCGTCTGGCTGCAGACAAACCTGAATATTACAAAGGGCAAATCCATGAAGCTTTTTCCAACTTTCCCTCGGGGGGGTAAAGCAGGCTTTTTCATCTTCAAGTGACAGTCTTTCAGTTGTGCAAATAATGCCTTTCATTTCGGTAAAAGCCACCACATGGGAAGCTCTAGGCAGAGCTACTCTGGCAGAAGAGAAGGTGAGAGTGTATCTGACTGTAGCTTACTGGGCTAAACTCACAGATTTAGACATACTGAACATAAATACAATCTCGATGAGTGGAAAGAGCTTTTCTTCCTGTTGATAGAAGCACATCGTGACTAACACTCTTTTTCTGCCTTTTTTTCCCCCTGTTACCTCTGGATCTAACAAGGTTTTCTGTATTATGCAAGAGACCGTAATGGTCAGCTGCTCAAAGTGCATCTCCTTGGCCACCAGGTCACTGTGTTTTGGACACAGCAGAGTACTCAGTGCAGTTTTTGTAGCACAGTTGACCCAAGCAGCTACAGCTCAACATACAGTTTTAAAGCAGAGCCAAATGCAACCTAACAGGCAGGTTTGGAAGAGATCTCCTGCCAGAACTCGAGCCCTGTGCTGCCAGTTTGCTTGTAACTTACTGGTATGGTCTACACAGTGCTCTTGAGATTAATAAATATATAATTCCTTATCCCATTACCACACAGTGTTTGAAACAGTTCCCATTAACAAAATACAGAATGTGCAGGTGAAAATACCAATGCATCTCATTAGAGGGAGAAAAATGGAAAATATGTATTATATTGAAGCCAAGTTTTGGGCTCTTGGGGAAAAGTTTGGGGGGAGGAGTGTATTTCTCCAGGTGGTCTCAAGTGGAAGGAAGGATCCGGTTTCTCGGCTACACCAGCAATTAGAAACAGGGACAACACTATAGCCAAGATTTGGCCTCTAATTCTTCATCTTCCTCTTCTGTCAGAAGTGGATTCAGCAACAGGCCTAAGAACTTCAGGCATATGAGTAATCCTAGTGACTTTGCTCTTGAAATCTTGGTCTAAAGAGTTGTATCTGATGTTTGCTTTAGGCCAGCGTTTGCATAGGTTGTTTCAGGTTGCACAGCAACCTGTAGAGTCCTGTGCTCTAATTTTCTTCAGCAATAAAAAAAATTTGAGTGTAACAGAGATGAAGGTGGGGTTAAAGTATGGGGGGATTGAACCCTGGGGAAAAATAACAGAAGAAAACTGAGTGTGATGAATACATACATTGCAGACCCATGACCTGAAAATCAAGCTGACCAAACCACTGACATCTTAGAGTGACAAACCCTTTTTCTACCACTTTATGGGAAAGCTGAGAACTGAAGTCAGCACTGCAAAATACTTTTGGTGGGAATGGAAGAGGAACGTTGACATTAATAATTTCAATGAGCAGCTTATATTCTCTAGGACTTGATTGCTGGACCATCTGTTGAACCAACTATGCCTGGGCAGATGTTCAATTTGTGTTCTGGGTCTGGGAGGGACCTCTGTAGTTGCTGGACTCTGCCTTAAAGAGGAGATTCAAATGGACCGAAGTCCTTTTATTCTTGTAAGGTTGGATGGAGCAACCTGGTGTAATGAAAGGTGTCCCTGCCCATGGCAGGAGGCTGGAAAAAGATGATCTTTTTAAGGTTCCTTCCATCCTGAAGTAATCTATGATTCTAAGCAGATAAACAGCTCTCACCTACTTTTTCCTTTGTGAGGTTAAAATAATCAAATCCATAATTCAGTGGGAGTATTTTAAGGGAAGCGGCTCTACTCAGTGTAGGCTTAGAGAACTGACTGCAGCATTTCTTGGAAAAAACACGAGCACGCAGTAAATCCTAACAGGTTTCCTGACAGGCTTTAGGTACCCTAGGCAAAACCTGGTGTATCAGTTTTTACCTGGGGTCTTCCTACCTCCCTGTTAACGTAGTGCTTCTTTGGGGGGGGGAAAGAGCAGCCAAAGAAATCACAAGCTTGGAGCAGGAAGTCTGTTGGTTTTCTGCTCACATAAATTGCCTGCTAAACACACGTGGCCCTTAGAGGGCTGTGTTGGGGGGATAATTCCCCTGGCAGTGCAGCACCACATGTTCCTGCTGGTCCATGCACTCTGTGCAGCTGTACAACATCTCACATAACGCGGTCAGCTGCGGGCATGCTGGCCTGCCATTCCAGGGGGGCCCCAAAACTGTAAATAGAAAGGGCAAAGAAACTCCTGGAGACACAGCACTGGCTGGGGGAGCAGGAATGCTTGAGCCTACTGCCCAAGGCTTGTAGTCAAGGTCACTTGTCAGAGGACCAGGCCTGGCCCAGGGTGCTTAGCTTGTCCCAGGCTCACTGACATTGCGCTGAAAAATCTTTTTATAGGCAGAAGGGGCACACAGTGTTGTTAGTCTAGTTATTTATCACTCCAGATTCTCTGAGAAAAGCCTGGATTACACAGTCAAATTGTTGTACAGTCCATGCCCGACCTTCCCAGTACCTGGGCTCTCATGTGGTGTTGTGCTCACATTTCCACGTGTGACATTACATCCCACCCCACCCCACGTGGTGTCCTGAAGTTCCTGCTGTGTTTCCACCTCGACCATCTTCTTACCTTGTCTCCAGGTAGCCCAGCCAATGCCTACCCAAGGGGCTCCAAAACAAGCAAGGGCACTTGGGAGCCAGCAGGGATACCTGGCTGTGGGAGATGTGACCTTGACTAATGTGCCTGCAACATTCATCAAGCTATGGAGCAGGAGAGAAGGGGGGCAGGATGGGAACCAAGGGAAGGGTCGGTTAGATGGGGCCCGAAAGGCACTACTAGACACGTGCACCATTTGTTTTCCCAGAGCTGATGAGGATACATCTTTACAGTTCAATCATTCGTTGCTCAGTTATCTGACAGGTTTGGTAGTGTTTTTGGTCTTTGGTTTTTTTTTGAATGTTCAGAGATTTAAAAACCAAGAAAACCTTGAGTAAACTATGGCATTTTACATACAAATCAGTTTTAGTTTGTGCGAAATTTAACTGAAACGATCTTAATGATTTATGTAAAGTGAAATATTGGGTTTTCCTTTTTCTTCCTCTTCTAGCCCTGGTCTCACACAGGCATATTAATGATTATTTGTCAAAGTCACACTGTTTGCTTACAAGGTAGGAAGGCTTTTTAGACACTATAATGACAGCTTTTGATTCACTTGATAATATTTAGAATAAGCCATAAAAGCCAATCTCTGAACGAACAGACCGCTTTTATTGGCTTTTAGTGCTATTACTGCTATCATAAGTGGTAAATTGGCCTAATGCAAGTAATACTGCTGTGTCATACTGTAAAAACCACTGCTCAGTTTTATATTTTATTTATTTTTCATGAAAAAATTTTAAGGCACGGGGACTGTACTACCTTCAACTCTTGGTGATTCCCTCCAAGTCAGAGCTGGGGAAGCTTCTACTGCTGTTTGGAATTTCTCTGCTTGGTGATTACCACCTCTGATGGAACAGGGCTGATCATAAAGTTAGGAAGCAAGAGTGTGAGCGTAGTGAATACCTTGCTGAAGCTCGTAGGCTGTTTATTTATTTAAATCATAAATTAACTAGAAAAAAAAAATCATTGCTCAGCTGGAAGCTGAATTGGATATATTTAAAATTCTTTATGCTAGATTTTTATATGGCTTGTTTTATAATAGCAATAGTATTTTTTTTAAATAGTAAGCACTTAAAATATCTGCTGACAATAAATTTGGTAACTACGTCATCCAGCCAGAATGACTACCAGGTGCCATAATTTCTTTTTCCTATGATTCTTTTGGCTTTCTTCCCCTGCTTCTCACCATCTCTTCTATTGTTTTGCCTACTCTTGGAATATAAGCATGGGTTCCAGGGACTTAAAATTCCCATAACATGCAATTTTTTCTTTTAATCGAGGAAAAAAGAGTTTATAATAGAACGTTGTGTTTTTCTTAGTGTTTATAAACATGGGGGATAGTTGAGAAAGTGAAACTGAAGATATCTGAATTGACTTTTGAGTTTCTGTTCTCTTATCTTCCTCTTTCTTTCCCTTTGCCCATGTTCTATCATATTAGACACTTGTCAGAAGTTCTTGTTTGGAAAGGAAAAGTATAGTGTGTTTTAAATTTACTTAAAATTTGAATATTCTAAAGTCAAATATACCTTTATCATGATATAGTGTGTGGCCATTAAAAATTTAGTCTAATGATAGAGAAAAGTCTATCCTAGTCATAATCACTAATTTAACTGGAATGCCTGCTTGAAATAATTATTCACATTCAATATGCTGTGGGAACAGGAAGAATCATATTCCAACTTTAATTTTGGCATCTAAGTATTTGTGGATATGTGATAGCAGTTTGGCACATGTTTGAGTTGCCATGGGTGTGTAACAAAACAACTTGGTGCTAAAAGGGTTTAACTTCTTTTTAAGACAACTATCCTGACAAGGATCACACAGGAAAAAAAAATCTTCCATAAGTCTGATATCTGAGTTTTCTTCAGTTGAAAGATACTGATTTGGCCTATATTTTACTCTGAAGAACTCAAGTGGTCTTATTTACCCGAAATCTACACTCCTTATAAATTCCAGGTGTCATTGTATAGCCAGATAATGTTCCTACCTGCATCCTGCTGCAGTAGCATCTTCTTTCTTTTGAAACTGTTTGTAGACATATTTCAGCAAGAAGAACATAATCTGTCAGTAATCAGTTCTTAGATGTCTCAACACTATTGTGGCAATGTTTGTTTTTCTGTAGAGCACAGAATGAGAGATGCATCTATTTCTCTATCTCTGGAGCTTACTGATGTATTCAGGCACAAGTTTTTCTTCCTGTGCGTCTTTCTGTGCTGTGTATATTCATTTATGTGTGAGAGAAGAAAACATTATCATGTTTAACTGCTGCAATCATAAGCACATTAAGTAGACAGATAATAAACAATCCATCTGAATTTATGATTAAGTTAATTGTGTCTGTGTTTTTCTAACGTGTTTATTCAGATTAAAGACTGAAATTAGAATGAGACTATATAATCAAGAGACCCTAAGCGACTGTTTGACTCCTATAAAATAAAAATTAATTTAGTTTAGGGGGATAACAAAGACCTCTGTTGTGCTTAAATATCACTTAGGTGGTAAAGAGGCCTTGTGCAATTCTCTTTGAAGAAATGAATCTCAGTAGTAGTTATTAAGGAACTCAGCTGACACTGAGGGCTTCACAACCTAATTTTTGTGTATGCCCTTCTGCCCAGCAGGCACCAGACTCACAGATTCCATTTCTGTACAGCACATGCAGAGGATCAGGTAACTGGGAGCTCTAAGCTGATGGGAGAGGCAAGGAAACAAGGAATTAACATAGGAAAAGCACTGGAAGGAATGGAGAGAAGGACCAGACAAATTTACTTAGGGCTGTTCCACTTGCGTTGGGCTCCTTCACCGGTCACTGCTCCTGAGGCTGTGCAGGAGGAGATGCTTTAGTCCCTTCTCACCTATCTGAGAGTGAGATCCCTGCTGGTGGACTGGTCATGAACAAGTCTCAAATCCCTCTCTGCCTCTGCTTAGCAGTGTGTTAGAATCATAGAATGGACCGGAAGGGATCTTAAAGATCACTCTATGACTTGAAGTGGTAAAATGATTTCATTCCTCCAGCTGTAATGATGCTCTAAGATGATTAGAGGGATTTGTCTTAAACATAATGGGACAAATCAAATCTCTTGCAAGCCAGTGCAGCTCTGTTGCTTTCATGGAATTACTCATTGTTTTGACACTGACCCTTAGGCTAAGCTTTTCCATGCACCAGTTTGCCATCTTAAGTAGGAAGTGCAATGGAGGCCCTTGGATATGTAGATTCTGCTTTAACATGTTGCTAAGAAACTCAACAACTAAGGAGTGTCTGTGGTTTTTTTATGTTTCACTCTACTTATACAACTGGGGGCAAAATTCTGAATATTTTGCCCAAGTACAGGAAAGAATAGAATTGGTCTGGAAAACTTCCAGCAGTGAATGAAACAATATCTTCAGGTCTTCCCCAGAATTGGCAGTTGAATGAAGTAGAATTTTCCTTTGTCAAACAAAATTACTTAAGGCAATCAAACCTAAATAAACCTTCACTTATATTTTTACAGTCAATATCCAGCATAGGAGTGTGACTTTGAACCTAACCCTGTGACTCAGAGAAGTACCTCTGTCTTTTACTGTATGTCCAAAGCCTTACATCTCCAAGGAGCTGCCAGCTCAAAGATCAAGGACCCCTCAGTTTATAACACTGTAATTAGAAGTGGTGAGCTGGGACCATTGCAGATTTCATATACTGCCTTGCCATTGGAAGAGTCTTTAAATCTGCTGGTTTACAACTTAAAGGAAGGGTTGCCTTCATTAATTCATTTGGTCATAGTCCTGAAGCTGACAAGGCATCTTCCAGGAATTTGAGCCCCCTGGGATCCTTGTCATCAGTTTTTAAATGTGCTTTTTCTTGTGTGCGTGTGTGGTGTTCTTATCTGGAAACAGTCTGCTTGGATTACAGCATTCGTCTTAGAAGCATTTGGCATTTTCTGTTACATGAAACTGAGAAGTCTTTCTTTGCTATCAGTCTCCTATAAAGCTTTTCAATGTAATGACTTAATTCAGGCTGAAAGAAGAGAGTGAAAAAAGCTTCTGGACCCAAGTCAGCAAGATTCAGGAAACAAGTGTCCAAGCATGTATGTAAACCTGCATTCACTGACTTCTGGGACTTTAAAAAGAAATTCTAAAAATGTCATTTAGCTCCCTAAACACAGGGATGAAAGTCAGATCAAAACACTCAGAGAATAGTCTCAGCAAAGGTACAAGCCTTGTACTTCTCTTCCAGCCCCCGCAAACCAGGTATAAAACTGGAAGGTAGTGAAAGAACTGGGAAAATCCCTGACTGTCTCCAGGACAACTCTCATGCTGCAAAACCAGTCCCATGGCATTATGTCCTTACTGCTTGTAAAAGTCTCTCAAAGGCCCTAGGTAAGAGAGAGAGGAGTGTTCTGGGGAAAAAGCATTTTTGAGTGCTGCCATGTAGAAAGCTTTTGCTTTTACCCTCAGGAATACAACCCCAGGGCCAGGCTGTGGGATGTTTAGGTGTGATACAGTCAGGAATATTCTGCTGGGATGTACCACTACTAGAAATGTGGCCCAATCTCACCCAATGGGATTAATACTGGAATAAAGTATTATTTGAATAATGTCACTATAGCCAGGTCTATGATATGAGTAAATCTTCCTTTTCATGTGAAATGTAGCCCTTTTAAGGGGTGAAATATAATCCTCAACAGAGAATCTATTTACCACTTAAGCCCTATTTTATGGTTTAAGTGTTGACCTTGCACTGACCCTCAGTACAGGGCTGAATTTCACCCTACAGCGAAAATCTGCTGGCTAGAGCAGTGGATTAGAGAAATTGGGGCTAGACTTTTTACTATTTGCAAAACAATGAAAACAGGCTTATTTTAGACAAAAATGTTTCTGATTTACGAGAATTTTAGTGCAGAAAGGGGCTATTTTGGAGAAAGTCTTGAGATTAGAATTTCAGTTATATTTTTGGCAGGAGAGCAAGGAAGCCATTTCATTAACTTTTCACTGCAAGTTATATATGGAGGGCATTTGTGTACACAGCTGGGCAGCATAAAACAGGAGGGCTTTGTGTGAAAATATCCTGAAATGAAATTTCATTTCTGTGTGACTTGGATATGCGTTCCTGGGCTGCCGTGGCCAGTTTTGGATGAAACCATGGGAGGGCAGTGTGAGGCCCTCACACATTTTCCCTTGCGTTTGCAATGGATGCAGAAATAGTGAACAGACCACTGCAGTCCCTGTACAAAATCAGTGTCACCTTTTATAGCTTTGTGTCAGTAGATAAGCTCCTGCCTGCTCCCACGTATCCATATGGCTGTAATCATCAAGTGATACCAAGAGATTTGTTTGTAAAGAACTCCAAAAGCCACATGCTGAGGCTGGTGTGAATTTAGCTCTGCTTTGACCTCCCTCCTTTTCCACCAGATGGCTGCTAATCTGGCACTAAATCACTGCCATGGTGGAAAGAGCCCCTGGTCCACGTGGAAGAGGCTGTGGCCGTGCCGTGCAAAGTGGGACCGTTCCCGAGTCAGCCCTTGGGAGTGTTGCTCATTCTCGAGCACAACCCTAGTAAAGGGCATATCTTGCATAGCTTCCAGATTTTACAGGGCCCTCTAATAGCTGTGCTTGATTAGGAGCCCACGCGCTTGCTTGAGGTGTGATGATCTGCTTGTTGCACATCGTATCACAGAATCAGAGTGGTTTGGGTTGAAAGGGTCCTCCAAGGTCATTTCAGTTCCAATCCCCTGCCATGGGCAGGGGCACCTTCCACCTGACCGAGTCGCTCCAAGTCCAGTCCAGCCTCTCCCTGGACACTTCCAGGGATGGGGCAGCCACAGCAACCTGTGCCAGGGCCTCGCCACTTTCACAGGGAAGAATTCCTTCCTAATATCTAATCTAAATCTCTCCCCTTTTAGTTTAAAGCCCTTCCCACTTGTCCTGTCACCATCGCCCTGTGTGGTCTTGTAGGGACATAAAGCAGGGAAGACACAGGCCCCTGCAGAGGACACTTCTCTAGTATTACTTTCAAGTTACATTGGCCATTCTTATCCATACATATTCATAGTCTATACACTGTCATTTATGTTATTTTGTGCATTTCAGGGCAAAAAGTGAATAAGTAGGGATACTACATGCACTGAGGATTCCTCCTCTAGTTTTTCATGGCAGATAACTTTTCAACTGCTTCTTTGCAAGTGAACTCGTGTTTCCCTCTGCCCAGAGGTTTTGTAGGTACTGGCATGGGAAACTTTGTCTCTCTGTCCAAAACTGCCTCCCATCTCCAGCAATGAGCTCTTTCCCATGGGAAGAAGCAAGCGGAAAAAACTGTCTGCACTCCTACACAAAATAGGAGTCATTGTCTGGTTTTCCTCCTGTGTCCCAGGCTTTCCTTGGGTTGGTTCTCATCAGTCAGTGCTAAGGTCAGACAAGCAGAACTGCCTTTTCTCAGTGTTCATTCATACTGATTCTGATGGATTTGCATGTGATAGTCTGATGCATAAACTCCAAATGCAGGGTTTCTTATCTTTGGAAATAAGTCTGAAGAATATTCCACACTATCAGAAAACACTGCTGGTATATGTATACTTTTTTTTTTTTAACCCAGAGGCATCTTGGTATGGAACTGTGATCATTTCACTGTCCTTGTTCTCACTTTCAAGCTAGGGAGTCTCTCACATTATTCACATGTAGACTTGAGTGCTAAGTGCCTCAAGAGGTACAAAGATGTTTTAGGACTTTCTTAAACTCTAAGCAAACGTAGAGCACACATTTACCAGTCTGTTCCCCCAGGTACATTTTGATTAATACAATCCCACATGCCCAAACTACTGTTTTTCTATAATCCTTTTCACAAGGCTGGTTTGGTTTCTCTTTTGCTTTGAGGAAAAACTTTTCCCTCAGGATGAGGTTTTGATTTCTGCTTTTAGGTGCTTCAAGACAGAAGCAAACTATCTTCATCCAGGAAAAAGGAGACAATAAATAGCAGCCAGATTAAAATCCCCCCCTACCCTGATTAAGCAGTTTCTAATGTTGAAAGACAACCAAAAAAAGGGATAAGTACCTTATTTTGGTGTTGACCCACTGTACTACCAGTCCATAAGGTTTTACTTTGCAAAGCACTAGGAGAAAAATGAAGTCTAAGTAAGACACTAAAGCCACAGCCTAGTCTATATTGTTTGTTTATTTCTGATACTATGTGGTTCATGATTGTTTCTTTTAGAAGGAACAAATAATCAATACAAAGCCATGAATAAAAATAACTTTTCTTTAACACTGGATGCTAAAAGAACATATAGTCTTCTTACTGTGCCTGATGGAAACAGTACAAGTCTGTTCTCCACAATTTGTTGTTTATTGGAATGCCTGAAATCTATACAGGAGCTATTTTTAAAACATTTAAACATAGAAGTTAAGTTTCTGCTCCAGACAATTTGTTTTACCATATTCTAAAAACCCAGTGCATACTACAGAAATGCTTAAAGCAAGGAAACAACAACAAAATTTTTTAAAAGCACACTTCAATATTAGATAAAATCACTATATTCTCAACTCAGGGAAAATTTGCTTTCCTCCTGAGACAAGTTCAGTTATTTATTGACTCAGCTGCTGTACAAGACCCTCAAGGCCCAATTCTCTCTGTGGCACTATGGAAAGATGTGGCACTATGGAAAGATGTGCCAATAGTCAACACTTGGGTGCCTCTGAAAGATTATAGCTCTTCCAAGTACAGAACAATCAAAAGGTTAGTCATGATCTAGAAGCTTTGGATGGTGTCTCTCATTAGAAAATGGAGCAATAAACCATTGTGAACTAGTGACACTCAGGGAAATGAACTCGGGAATGTGCTGGTATGAGGGATGGCACCTGGCTCCTGGAGTAGGTCTGGAGCACAGGAAAAATGATAATATGGGACTCTGAGAGCCCCTGTTCAGAGATGTGGTCCAGTCAAGGGCCTCTCTACCTTTTTACCCCTTTGTAAAGCTTCAAATATCTTGTGTTCTCTCCTGTGGTGGAATAAATACTCAATTGAGTTGCATGTTTGCTGTTTGCAGGGTAAAGTCCAGTGCTATCTTGTAGGCTCAGACCCTGACCCCACTCAGCTGTATCCCTCTCTCTGATGCTCAAACTACAAAGCTTCTGTTCCAGAGTTTTTGTTGAAGTTATCTGACCCCTTGCAAGCAGAGGATTTGGCGTGTCCAGCCAAGCAAAACTGCATCTTGGTCAGTCAGCTCTGCTTCATTTCTACAGAAATGCTGCCTAAACAAGGAAAGCCGCAAGGCAGGGACATTATTTCAGGCCTACTGTATTGCAAACTCCCTTGCAGCTAAAAGATCTAATGTACAATTAACTATGTGAGCCTAAAATAGTGATGCACATTACACAGGTGACATAGTAGTGGCTAAAAATGAGCCTTTTCCCCCGATATCCCCACAGTTAATGTTTCAAAATATGAGGTCACTTGTTGAGTCTTTCTGAAATACTTCTGTTAGGATTAGAATATAACTGTTCTCATTAAAAACCATAATTTGCACCTAACCATGAATATTTAATTTCTATCTTGGGCATCTTGGAAAAGTGTCTACTTTGAAATTCTGTTTGAGTTCTACTTGTCTGTATGACATGCAATAAAGTGATTCTTCTATGACCAACAAACATACATAAACACATAATAAGCCATGTCCTAACTTGGAAAATCTACTTTTTCAGCAAGAAAATATCTAAGAAACTTCCCTCTGTATGTGTACAGGAATACACAATACAAAAGTCTTTACAATTTTATGTCTTTTTCTTCTAAAGTAGTTTAATGAACAAAATGTACTCAAAATACTGGTATTTGTTGCAAATGAGTTACTTAATTCCTCTTATTTTTCAGCCTTTAAAACTGGATAGGTCCCCGTACTTGTCTTCCATGATTCCTCCACTTTTGAGACTCTATATTTCTATATATACAAACCGCTGACAACTGATGGGACTTTATTCTCAGATAACACGCTGCCAGATCCAAAGATTCGGGCTTAACCTTTACTTGTATCTGAGAAAACCAAATTAATATTAATCTGATTCAGTAACAGTTTAAGTTAATAAAAACTTTTCATCAGAATTAAGATGATGATCCATGCTTCTTACTGGCTTATAGTTCAGGGCAAATGAAACTTTCCCAGGAATGCAATGGATATTAGTAAAATGAGCTTTCAGGTTACCTTAAAATTTTGTAATTTAGGCCTTTCTGCGGCTTAAGAAATTGTATGTGCATGTGAAGTAGAAGTCAAGCAATGGAATCTGTATGGTAGAATTTCTGGTCATATTTAAGCCTACAGGGTATTTTTTCAAAAAAATAAATTAATAAAGAAGAAATATCTTTGAACACAAAGCAGTAACTAATAACTCAATGGAACTTACCTTTCTTCAGCCAAGAAATATTTTGCTTCTCATGGTCAAAACTTTCTGCTGGTTTGATTTTTACCTTGTCTGTCTTGTCTTCTGACATCTGTGGGGGAGAAAAGAATTTTGGGATGTCAAGTTCTCTTAATGGAAGTTTGACAGAGAAAGATGTTCTCTGTTTAGGTTCCTGCCATAATAAATTGTGCTTACTTGCACAGACACTTTTTTCCTGCAGCTTATCGGTACTTCACGATATTTGAGCCATTAAATTTATGTTCTGTTTCTAAATGCTTTATCAATATCACTTAGTTGTTTGTAGAGGGATGCTTCTGTAATGTAACTATAAATTACATTATGAAATAAATTATAAGCTCATAGTGTGGTGGTAATAGATAAACACGTAACACAGAGTAGATACAGTCTGGCTAAAAAGGAGGCACTCGGGCTGCCTGTTTGTTCTGGTTCAAAGTTGCTGTAAAGCCTGCTGTCAGAGAGGTATAATTACATAAATAATAAACATTCATAAAAGCAACTTGAACCAAGTGTGCCCCAAAAAAAAAAAAAAAGAAAACCTTTACTGCCCTTGCAACAATTTATTTGCTGTAACGCGAACGATCACAAACAGTCACGGTACCTGAGGGCGTTGTGTGCACGGGAGCTCTCAGCCCCGGCACTGTGGTTTACTTCCACTGCCTGCTAGGAATAAGATTAGGCTGCCCAGGCTTCTCCTGGCTGCTTTATATTTTCGCTGACTCCAGTTAGGTAAAGCACCTCTCTGTTTTTACCTGTGTCTTCCCAGCGGGGTGGGCTCAGTCACTGAGGAGCAGCGCTCTCGGCCGAGTCCCTCGCTGCGTGTGGATGTCCAGCATTCCCATACACCGACAAACCGAAAGGATGAGCGGTGCAACTCCCTGCCTGCCTGCTGTGTGGTGCCAGATTTGTCTTGCTGCCAGAATCAGTCAACTTATTGCTGAGGGTTTGTTTTTGTTTGGTTCCCCGCACCACCCCCCCCCAGCTTTTTGTTTCCGTGCACTTCAACAGCTGGGTAGGGTAGGGAAGAAGGGGGCTAATCAGCACCCCCAGCACTAGTGGAGTTACAATAAAATATCAAAAGCTTTTTAAAAAGGTTTTGGAATTAGTTTGGAAATGTTATTACTGCAGTTCATAACCCAGTGAATCTGCAAAAGGAGGAGGAAAATAAAAAGGGAACCAGGAAATTAATAGCAACAAATCAGATAAATGTGTCAGTTTTTTTGGCTAAATATGAATTAAGACACTGAAGGATGCAGAAATTAGATGCTGAAAGCCTATTTACAGCTGTCACTTTGGCAAAGAAATGGTCTAACCTGGTGGGGAGCTGGGTGCTGTGACCCTCCCCAGTTCAGGAGGGTGAAATCCATCCTCATCCCTGGTGGAAGGTCAGCCCTCACCTCCACTGCCACAGGGCTGAGTGGCCCCTGCCGGGAACAGCACAAGGGCTGGGTGGGCTTGACAGCAGCACAGGGCAGGGAACAGCCCGGACTGCCCCATACCTTGAAGGTGCTACAAAGTTAAGACTTTTAGTCAGCTTTAAAAAATCTCTTGACTTAATTACCAGCAATATTGCTCTAATGAGTGTTGGAGTAGGGTGAAGCCTAAAGAGAACAAGATTTTAGGGTACTCAGATGTTTAGTTTTTTCATATAGGACAAAAAACCAAGTCACTCTGCTTTCCAGAACTGAATTTTGAAAATGGTTTTGGAGTAGATGCAGAATTACTCAGTTATCTTACTTTTTAAGCAATATTTACAAAATTTCAAGTAGCATTTGTCACCAGATACTATAATCCAGGATCCCAGTGCTTAAGTGTGGCCAATAAATAATAACATATTCCCTTTGTTATGACAATTATCTTCCTCTACTCTCCCATCACATGTCATTCTTGCAAGAAAAAAAATGTTTTCTTTTTTTTTTTAAATCTCCTGTGCCAACATGACTGAGATTCTTCTACCATCTTTAGCTAATTGTGAATTGCATGGTAAGTGCCTACTTACCTCTCCAAATTGAAATGATTAGTCTTGCATGGTTTGAAAACCTATTTTAAGCAGGGTACTTCGAAAATAATTGCAACCACGGGGGGGGAAGCATCTAGGGGTAATATTTTAAGATCTTTGTTCCATTCCCCTTGGAAGCAGCTTTGAGAATTATGTATTTTCAATTGCAGTCTCTCTGTCTCCCAGAAACACTTGCTTGTTTTTTCCATGTTGTTGCATCTGCAATGCTTTAAATTTATCAGTGGTGCTGGTTCTTCAGCTGGATTTGTCAGGGCAGTCTGTGGAGCTCCTGGTGGGTCCTAGTAAAGTCAGCTGGGCTCCACACAGCGAGTCTACACCTCTCTGATTGCAGCTTGGGCCTGATGCTACTGTGCGTTTCAGAAGTGCTGTTTAAAATGAAGATGTGGGTTGTTTCCAAAACAAACTAGAGAGAAAATTCTCTAGTTCATCTGGCATGCCCTCACTGCTTTTCTGGAGGTCTTGTCAAAATCCTCATGCCTCCCAAAGAAAGTAAAACAGATGAGAAAAAGCCCCTGCGAAACCACAGCACTGAGAGCTGCTGTTGCTTGATACCACAGCCCCTGAAATCTTGTCCTTAAGGGTTTTTGTCTCGTAAGCTCTCCTTGAAACTCGCAGGAGCTGGGACTGAGCCCAGGCTCGGCCTCCCAACGTGCAAGAAGCCAGGGTGCTTCACTGCTCCAAGGCAGCCCATTGCTGAGTGTATCCTCCACAGCATGACAATACCAGTTTGACAAAACCAAGCAAACACAAACCTGACTTTAAATCAGGTATTATATCTTAATATCTGATCTTCCACCTGACTGATTGAGCTTTAACAAAGATGATGCAGATTAGTGCTCTGAGATGTTCTCTTCACCTGCTGTCCTCAGCTGAGGTGCCCCGTAGGACCCTTGAGTTGTAAGAGGTGTGCAAACCTACAGAAGCTACTGAACCTGAACCTCAGGAAATATCCCACCAGTGGGTTAAGGAAACATAAAATAACTTTCCTGTTCTGAATATTGTTCCTTACTGACATTCAATTAAGGGTCCTAATGTTTTCAATCCAGCAGTATTAAATGCACCCTTTCTTAATCTTGGTCAACTCCAGTTTTCTACTGAGGCATATTCCTGTGTGCTATTTTTGGCTTTATTTAATTAAGTTATTCTGGATAAATGCATCAATATTTCTGTTTCCTAATCAATCTTAAAGTAGTTAGAGGAAAGGAAAGCTTGCCATGTATCCTCAGTAATGCCAGGTTTTGCAAAGGAAGAAAAAACCTTCTGAGAGAAGGTTATTAAAATATTGAGTAAACTTGTTTCTGTTAAAGCTGTAATTGAATTTTTAAAGCCCTGGCCCATTTTAAACACTGAACTTTAGTTTATGGTTTGATAATTCATTTCACTTCCATTTTATAGGCTTTATTTTATAGCTACTAAATATCTATGGGCCATCCCTTGTTCCTTTTGCTTTCAGATTGTGAAATAGGGCATTTAAATGGAGGATTAAAAATAAAAATCATAATGCCAAAATAGGTGTGATATCAATTGGTTCCCAGATAAATGTACTGTATCAAGTGCTTGTTGAGATTTAGGAGTAGATTTTTCTGGTTTGCTCAACTGGGAGTGCAATCAAGTCTTTGCAGAGCTGGAGAATAGGAAACTTTAATAGGTTTCAATAACCATCAAAGCAGAAGGAAAAACTCGTTGTTGGTCCTAGCAAGCATCAAAACTCTTAGTTTCCTTAATGTTGGGTCAGGAATCTCATGCTGGATCCTGTCCTGAGTCCAAGGGAGGATGTGTAGCCCCAGTCAGGAGAGCTTTTGGTTACATCCATGGGTACATCATTCACAGTATTAAATTTTGCTGTCTTTGACTTTTTATTGGAGGATATGAACTGTGTGCCTGAAAGCTGAATTTTCCATGTGAATTTTACACAACCTAGCATGAAATTAAGCAGTTACTTTTTTCTTACACAATCCATGTAAAATGTAGCCACTTGTCCACGGGCAAGTGGCGCTCTGTAGCTTTGGAATACCCCACACTGTAGTAAATGTGGTTTATTAAAAAAAAAGTATCATGAAACTATGTCTTTGCTCCCTTTTGCACCCTGAGGTGATCATTTCCAATAATAAAGTGAGTATAATGTGATGTGCCCTGTCAAAGTTAAGGAATCTCTTCTTGATCATACATCTGTAGGTAGAATACTAAGTTGTGGAAACACGAGATACAGCCAAATTATCCTGGTGATTACATGTAAAATGCATGGTTTTTTAGCCGTACCATCATGTCCTGTGAGTGCTTCAAATGCAAAACAGGCTGTTTATAGAGACTACCTCAAACTGGCACTGACAAATGATCTATATGCTGCAGAGGCTCAGAGCAGTACAAAGACAGGATTTTACTCCCCATCACTCTGCCCTGTAGACACTCCAGATAATTTTTCAATAATTCTGTGTCCTACAAGAGGAGACACAGGGTTTTATTTCACTTTTTCCCTCAGTGCCACTGTAGGTCAGTGAAAGTCTGGGAATATGTTTAGACTGGAGGATGGAAGAAAAGCTTGAAAAGGATTGCAAAGGCAGGTTAACATAGAGGTCACTAATAATGTGAAGAAAGCCCAAACCTGTGAGATTGAGAATGCTTTACTGAACTGTAAAGAAAAGAGACTGCATGTGTTTCATTGTCCAAGAGGGCAGGAGGGAGGTTACCTCGTGTCCATGTGAAAAAGTGATGATGGGGACACTGCTGGGAGAAGAGGATGAAGGTCAAGTGTGAAATAAAGTTGAGAGGATGATAGTGTGGAACTGGGATGGGGAAGGCAGAAAGATCTTGGAGCCATGAAAGGCCTGTCCAAGTTGGGAAATGGTCTCTGAATGCAGCAGTGAAACACCTTGGCCATTTTCTCTCCTGTCAGAAGCCCCAGTGAAATTAAAGCCCAGAGTTTATAACATACAAGCGATGTGTGCTTTTGTATATCCTGTCCTTAAGCAAAAAATCCTGCCATGCTGTGTCATGTTTTGTGCATCACAGGCCATGTTCTCCATCACCTCTGTATGTGTTGTTCTGCATTGTCCTTTCGTTTGAGTAGAAAGTATCTTAAACCCAAGCGATTTTCAAAACACTGATATATAGTTTTATGGGATTATTTGATCTCTTAAAGGCTCAGTCTGGTGCATTTGGAGAGGAAGGTGAAACAGCTCCCCAGTGTCCCTTGGCCTGGAAGGATCCATCCCTGCTACAGGAGACTTTTCTGGGCAAATATTTAAAAGTCTCTTGGGCATTACAGCAAAAATTGAGAAAGACTTGTTATGATGAGATGGAAAAAAGCTGAATAATTGCTGCTATATCACAATGTATACTGTTATGAGGGAGACAGGAATATGACCACCTCATGGAGGCACTGTATCCTTTGGCAGATGGGTGTAACCACCAGAAGCTAGGAGACCTTCATGTCAGGGGTAACAGATGCAAAAAATGAAGGTTGTTTTCATTGCAACAGCTCATTACTACTGTCTAGGAATTGGCTATCTTGGATTACTGCAAGGCCCCTGGTTGAATATTTTTACAGGATTTTTGAAGACAGTAACCTCCTTTCTTTAGCTCAGTGCAGGATTGATTTGTGTCTCCTTACCAGTGCTCAGACAACCTGTTCTTGAAGTCCCACAAAGACATAAAGATACATGCCCTTTCTAGGCAGTCCAGCACTTTTGTATCCTGATAACAAATACACACTTATGATGTCTAACCTAACTCTTCCTTCACTGTAGATTCAGCCCCTTAACTCTCATCCTTTCTGTTATGCTTGTGGAAAGGTGAGTTTCTTTTCCCTTTGCAACAATCCTGAATTTCTCCCTAATCTTCTCCATAGTGTTTTATTGGTAGGTGAGGATCACTTTGAACTCTCATCCTGCCCTCTAAAGTGCTTGTTAGCCCTGACCTGTTGTTGTCCACCATTAGGCTGGTGGATGCTTGCAGAATTTCTGTAGAAACCACTTGCCTCTGCAATAGATGTGCTTGGAGTTGGTCAGAAATAAAGCTTTATGTTTCCCAAACAGCACTTTTGTGGATGGATTCCCAATCCAGGAATATCTCTTATTCTCTGGCTCTTCGTGGTCTGATAAACTACAGAGGCAGCTTCTTGAGTACCAGTGTGACACCTGTGGGGCCACAGAGAAAAATCCCTCACGTTTTTAGCAAGTGCATACTGAGATCCTGACAGCCAGATCACACTGTCTTGAACATTATTTGTGAGCCAGGCAGGAAAAAGAGTGACTTATTACATCTTGCATCGGATATAACAAGCCAGTGGCAAGTATTTTCTAATGAAGAGGAATCTGAGCACTTGTGGGCTCCTTTGCTGATTGGCAAAGCTTGACAGCACCTCCCTAAACAGCACTAGCCTGGATAAGATGTCAGTGAAATCACTGTGCTTTTTAAACAGAGAGAAAACTGACTTAAGTGTTTTCCCCTCATGCTTTTAAATAAGCTGATTCCCAACAGTGGTTGAAATGTGGTCGCTTCTCGGAGGTGCTGAGTAGCGCTGAGAAGGAGATGTTTTCTAAATTACTCTTATAAGAAAAAGGCAAAATTAGATCTCTACCTTATTTCAGGAAGCTGTCAAAGGAACTTGTAGCTGTCTCAAAGTCAGCACTGTCATTTCTCAGCTAACCACTACTGAAATGAGTTTCTTGGCTTTTTTTGCTAAGTTTGTTTTGTTTAAATCCTCAGCAGGCCAGATAGAAGGCAGCAGCAATGAGAAACCAGCAACTTGGTGAACTCTTAGGTTCAAGTTTATACTCTGGGGTATAAGAAACCTCAGGTAAAGCTCCTTCTGCATGACTGTTTCCTTCTAGCTGGATCAAAACAGGTTTGACAGGAGAGATTAAAAACTTGTCCTAAAGGAACCAATAGGTTGGTGGTCACGGGGGTTACCTGGGATCTTTCCTGTTAGTGCTTTTATGAGATACTGTGTGAAAATCTGTGATTT
The DNA here is from genome assembly GCA_035584735.1 of Pseudotriccus pelzelni. Lineage (NCBI taxonomy): Eukaryota > Metazoa > Chordata > Aves > Passeriformes > Tyrannidae > Pseudotriccus > Pseudotriccus pelzelni. The sequence continues at coordinate 4,491,328 of JAWMRA010000023.1, read as the reverse complement.
GGACTGGTGAAATGTTGGTCTGGAAGTGTTCAAGGCCTGGTTGGACGGGAGTCTGAGCCACCTAGTGGAAAGTGTCCCTGGTTGTGGAAGAGGAGTTGGAACCAGATGATCTTTAAGGTTCCTTCTGAACCACATCATTCTATGAATTGTATGGAATGAGGAAAAATCGTGAAGTCTTAAAGTTTCATGTGAGAGGGAATGTATTTCCCTCCCGTGCACATGCAACTGCAGCCGAAGAAAACGTGAGATCCGGGAGTTCAGTGCCCTGAAAATAAGGCCTGATGTCTAAATGAAATTGAACTTGAAAAAGAAAAGTAGTTTTCTGGCCCTTTTGGTGCCAAAACAAAGATGTATTTATTCTATTTGATCAGCTATTCACAGATGATGCCTTTGTATCTTTAAAATAACTACAAACCAAATTTAAAACTGGAAGCTCTCATCTTTGATGTTATCAGCAGATAAGATAGAGCTTTGAAGCACTAACAGAGGCTAATTGGAACAGAATACCAATACAACTGAAAATTAATGGAAAACACAAGAACTGTTTGGAGCACTGTCACTCTGAACTGGGACTGTTTCTTTTCAAATGCTATAGAATTTCAGGAAAAAAGTGTGTTTTCCTGGACTATAGATGAAAGAGGGGAATTGTCTGATTCAACGTAGAATGATACTTCAAAACCAATTGTAGACTTAAGTTATTTGTATGTATTCATTGTATTTTTAAGTATCAAAATATTTCTTGTATGTAAGAGGCTGTAGGATGTGGGGAAAGGTGTGCCACAGGTGAAATAGTATCAAGTGCATGTTTTTATTTGGAACAGGCTTCTTTTTGTCCCTGTTTTGTTTTGAACACAGCATTTCTTTCCGTCCAGAGCTTGAAAAGAATTTGTTAAAGTTGCTGGAAGGCAAAAGAAGAAAAAACCCAACAAATTAGTGCTATATATAGAAAGCATGCAGATGAGAATAGAGCAAAATTATATCTGCAATCAACCCTAGACCTTATAATAAATTGTCATCAGTCCTAACAGTGGCACAAAGAAGACTAAAATTTACCCTGGAGTTTCAGCTTGTCTCTCTTAGGCCAAAGCTGTTCTGATTCTCTCTGAGATTCAGTTGGCTCCTGGGGAGAGGAACCAGGGAAGGGCAGAGCACAGTGGAAAGGGGGTTGGGGACTATTTTGGGGAGCAACTTGCTCCAGTGCAAGTTCCGGCAGCACCTTCAATGTGCTGCTTTGCTCTGTGGACAACCTCAGACCCCAAGCTGGGATGATCCTTCCCGTGTCTGCCAGCAGTGGAAGTAAGACGTGTGTGTTTGAATCCTCACTCCCGCAGTGTAAGTAGGCCATGTGCTCTCTAGATTTGTCCAAGAAACCCACTCAGTAGTAAAAGAAAATTATTGCTGTTGCTTAGCCAAATACTCTGATATTAAGCAATGCCAGAACTGAGGTTGCTCAGGCAACCTTATTTCTACTCCCTCATTCATTAACATATTAAGTGATCATATGATTAAAGCTACTAATTTTTATATATTTCAGGCCATAGCTTAGCTTCAGACAAAGTTTTGTGCAAGGCAGCTTGTCCTGCCATTGAAAAATCTGAGGATAGGGTCTCAGAGTTTTTCAAGTATTTCACGTGCTTTACTGAAAGTGTGAGGAGCAGAAGATTTGTGGCCATTCTGGAAAAAATAAAAGGGGGAAAAAAAGAAATCGGTTGCAAATGTGAGTGAAATCTCCTTTGAGGAGAACTGCTTGTCTGTGAGGTCCCAGCATGGAGAACCGTCTGCCTTCGTGGGGAACACCTCTGCTCTCCTGCTCTCTCAAGGGTCACGGAGGCAGCAAAGCCTCTACCCACGGCCCCATGTGCCCATTTCTTTTAGCTGTGCTTCTCACATCAGGCAGAATCTTTCTAACCAGACAGGTACCCACTGACTTCTGGGGAGCAGTCAGCTCTTTACCTCGGGTCTGTTGAAAAGCATCGTCTACCCTTGCCAAAATTGCAATTGAAAATACTGTTGATGTCATTGCCTGCAGTGTTTCAAACCACTTACCATGACTGTTCTATTTCCACAACTGGTTTGCTACCTCAATAGTCATTAATTGTTAGCTAATCCAACAGTGACTCTGTTTTCAAATATTACCTGGGTGGTAAAACATAGGATTTATGTATTTTTGCAAAGGTCTCCTGCTGTGCAGCTTGGATGACGAAGCGCTCTAAAACTATGTTTGGTTTTCTTCTTGAAAGCAAAAGATGCCTCTTTTATCTGTAACGGTGAAAAGTTGTACAGTATCAGCAGCTTTTGTTTTAATGCCTATTGCTTTTCCTTCTTGAGAACTTGGAATTTTGCAATCCTGTTAAGTGCTTGTATTCTCCGATAAATATTCTGCACTGTTGCTATATTTCAGTTGTTAGGTTTCTCAGGGGAAAAAGGCAGTAAAGAAAGAAAATGAATAAATAAACAGCTCAAGGCCTTGAGTGTCCAAAAATATTGCAGTATCTTGATTTGAATAATCTAAAATTGCGACACTTTATTTGGGTACATTTCATCACATTTGAAGCTCTGCATGCAAATCCAAACTCTGCCATTCCCTCAAATTCCTTGGAATGTTTTCATTGCTGATCTTTTTCTAATTTGTCTGTTCCAACAAAAATGACAAGCTTACCTGTTATTTTCAAATAAAGGTAACAACTCTTGTATTAAATGAAAAAAAAATCACCCACCAAATAGAATGGGTGGTTATCTTCCCACAAGTTCACAATGACTAAAAAACCCTTGATTTTCTTCTTTTATTTAACAGCAGGAGTACAAGAGATACCTCCATAGGATGAAAATCTATTTCAGAATATTTTAAGCTGTACTTCTTTTAGTCTTAGCTGGAAACACTGGAAATCGAAGCAAAAACAGCAACAAGACCCCTGCTCCAAATACTTTATTTGGAATTTGGACTTAGAGATGACTTAATGCTGTCATCCCAAATGAGAGCACTTTAATGGAATTTTGTTTCTGCTTAAAACCCAAAACAAAGCCATAGATTGGCAAACTTCTCTCAAAACCTGAGAATGCCAGGAGGGTTCATTCAAACTACGTCTCTGGTCCAGACCTGTTCCTTTCCATGTCTGATCACAAAACCAACGAATACATCACAGGAAAACTTGGAGAATGAGGGGAAGGGTCTTATTCTTGCCTCTAGCCAGACCTTGGTTCTGCAGACAAGCTGTCTCCATAGGCTCACTGTGCCTTATCCTTTATTCCACGCCTCCACCTCCTTTAGTCTAAAACTGCTGACCCAGAGCACAGGAGAATCCAGGAGCACCTCTGAACATCTTCAGGTACACCTGTATTGCCAGGTCTGTCCCAAACCCAGGGAAAAGAGACCCAAACCCACCGTTTGAATGGGGCAGTGACACGCACAGCCAGGACCTGACCAGCTCCAGGGCTGTGCTGAGCCTGACCCAGCCCTCGGAGGGGGTGGTGACTGATGTGAGGACATTGCCATGGGGAGGCTCCAAAGGCTCTCATTGCCTGGCCCAGCCTGTTTGACAGTACTTAATTTTTAACATGTGGAAATTTCTGAAATATGAATCTTGAGATATCTGCTTCGCTTGCCTAGAAAGCTTTAATAATTAATGGAAATTCAGACTTGAGGTATAGTAATGATTTATATGGGGAACTGTCTTTACACAATCTGCTCTCAAAGCTTTCTCAAGTATTACTCTTAGTGTCTAATTAACTTCCGAAGAGTGATACTGCTACTTTCACTACACTGATTGATCAAGGGCTTAACTGCAAGTCATATTTTCCAAGTGATTCCCCAGTGTTTTCTCAGCTCTTAGCAGTTCTTGCAGAGGAATAGACCTGTCTTGGACATCAAGAACCACTTTCAAGTTTTGAAATACATCTTGCACGTCAGGGTGTTACTGTTGCTGCTTTGCTCACATAGCCATTGCACAGAAATTTTTAGTCTTTAGATACAGCTTTGAATGATGTGATCTAAACATTTTTCTCTTTTCCTGTAGCAGTTCTTACTAGTACATCTTTTGGATCACGTTCCTTTCACTCTTTGAGACTCATAATAAACATATGCTAATATTCTTAAATACACTAAAAATTCAAGTAACTAATAATGATTTAGGGCTAAGATGTGGCATTGAAAGTACTAGCTAAGGATGTTGAAAACAGAGGTTCACTCCTTTGTTTTGCCATTTGCATAGTGAGGGATCTGTGTAAATCATCTATAGAGACCCCAGGACTATTGTAACTAATACCATATCTGTTTTCATGCTGTTGAGTGTTTAATTTGTTTAAATCGCAGCTGAATGAGAGTGAAAAGAAAAACTGAAAGGACAGAGAACAGAAGAGAAGGTCTCGGGCACCTCAGGGTTTGTTCTTCTGTCACTAAATTTGTCTGTCCTGAGTAATGCAAGGCCCTAGAGCCATGGACATGGGAAACACAAAGTGCAGCACAGCTCTTTCAGGCTGACTCTTTTTGAAGAACAGTCCTGTCCCAAAATCATTTTTAGGGTCACCAGAGGATGTTGGGGATGAAAAAAGGCATATTTTCTCAGCAGTTATTTATCTGTTTAAGGCCTGTTTATCCCACCCATTCCCTGTTCCTTGCTTGTGATCTCAATGGATCTCTTAGCTGTTGGCAGAAGCTGCCTCATTATAAGTAAACAATATGTTTTATAAGTATTTTCTCATCCATATCTACAGTTACATTTGATATTGGCAGTTTGTGATCAGTTGATGCAGAGACCTCAAGAAGGGGCAGTTCCTGGACCACAGACTGTCCTGACCCCAGGAGATCATACTACCACTGGTACCTTTCTTCAAATATATCACCACCTACAATTCTCTTACTTCCTTAACCACTTTCCTCATTATCTGTGGTGATAAAAGTTTTCTCCAATGTAGGCTGCTCTTACAGCTGTACTGGATGTGCCATGTATTCCCAGGATAATTTTTTCATGTATTTTGTCTTTTTTTAAATCCTTTTCACAATGACTGTACCTTCACCTTGCACTAAGGGCTTTGCAGTGATCCAGTGGCTTCAGAGATCATGTGTTCAAGCTCATTTGTAACTGACAGCCACGAGCTTGAGAGTATCTGCTGCCTTGGGATCCAAATATTCCTCTGATGGGATTAATGGCCCCACCTTTTAAGAAATTAGCTATACCTCCATTTCCTCTTTCCATCCAAACAGCACTTCTGATACTAATAACACCAGCCAGAGCAAAAGAAGAGATAAAAGCACTGGTGGCAGAGTTCCATGTGTGAAGGAAGGTGTCATAAAGTCTTGGAGGGCTCATCCAGAGTTTGAACCAAAATTAATGACTGGCTTTGTCATTTAAATCAGCCTGGAACCTTAATGTATTTATTCTGAAACTACACCAGGAAAAAGTGAGTCTGAGAGTCCTACATTGGTACTTCTTACAGTATTTAATTTCTCTGCAGTTAAAATGAAGATAATTAGTGTACCTTTATAAGTTACAAGCAGAGGCTGATAACTGAATTCAGGCACTTTGTGGGGTTTTTTTTTCATTCTTTCTTGCATGGAATGATGTTGTTCAATTTTCAGCTTATTCTGGTCAGGTATGAGTGAATTTGGGAGCTGCTTTGACAAATGCCTTATGCTGGAATTCCCCAAGGAGAGCTACATAAGGACAGATGCACGTGTTGGTCCAAACTGAAGCATTAAGACTTCATGCAAATTATATTAGGAATCCTATGGATATGATTCTACTAAATTCTGATCTACTTCACCAGTAGGAAAGAATACATGGAAAACATCTAAAGGAGAAATAAGGATCTTCCACAACCATCTGTTTTATTAAAAAAAAATTCGAAAGTGTATAATTTTGACATCTGAGTATCAATATTTTCTGCTCCTATTTGTATCATTACATTCAGAAAGAAGCATTTTGCCATGTTAAAAGATATGCTTGGTATAGGTGGAACATAAATAACATGCATTGTAGGTGATAATGCTATGTTCAACTAGGAAAGTGTAACACTTGGGATTGTCCAGTGTTTTGTATTAACAAAGTCCTGATCCTAAAGAAGGATAAAACTAGGGTTAAGTTTTCTGCTGGTTTTTAAAGCTAATATCTTGTGAAAATCTCTCTGAAAATCAGTTGCAGAATTAGTACCATGTATTCAAAGAATTGTAGGTATGTTTCTGATATGTCATCTCTTAGCAGTATTGGTAGAAAACTTTTTGGTGTCTGTATCCTAAACCAAAAGTTTGCAAAATAGGGCATGCCATCAATACCAGGTGGGCACAGAGTTTGGTATGTCCCAGTTGCTGCTTCTGGTGCTGCTTCCAACTTTTCAGTGACTATTGAGAAAAAAATTGTGATTCCCTGTGCAAAAATAAGCTTTTTTTGGATAAGAATAAATATTGGGCCATGTAAGAAATTGCTGTCTCAATACAAATACCTGCATCTCCTACTACAGATGTCTTGTTTATCAGCCTGCCTCCCTCCTTGTGGTACAGCAGAGGCTTAGAAACAAAAACGGTGGGAGGAAACCCCTTACAATTCCAGGCATAGAGTTGTCTTAGTGCACCTATGAATCACTTTGAAATGCTCCCATTCCCATTACAGCAATTTTAATAACAAAATACATTGCCCAGACAGCCTGATGTTAAATGTGTGCAGCTCCTTAGAGGAGAAGGGCTGCAAACAGCAACATTTAAATTGAGGGGCTTCTTCAGGGTGAAGCTACACAAGAGCTGATCAGTAAAGCAAGAAATCAGCGCTCTAGTGTGTGCAAGGGAAAGAGGTAATAGGCATGCTGCTACCTGAGGAAAAGGGCAAGTCCTCTCACAGATAATGGAAGAGAGATCTGTAGGGGGGGAAAACCACGTAAGGAAAGATTAGAATTTTTTAAAATGTGGAAAATTGTTTAACATTGAAGTTGTATCTCGAGCTAGTCCTGTCTATCCCAAGACCACTGCACGTTTGTAACCTCAACTTTGCAGACCACACTGTTTCTCCCAGATAACAGGGATATGCAGATAGCAAGAGGCACAAATATAAATTAGAAAAGGATTTCTTTAATGCTTCTAATAATGTATTTGGACCTGATTATCATAATGAATCTTGTATAAGGAATTTGCTGTTTCCCCTTTTATATGATGTATTTCTGACCTTCACCCACTTGATATGAGATTCCTATTCAGCAAAGGTGCCCATAATAGAGGGGCAAGAAGGATGATCAGAGTTCAAACAATAGGGTAAGAAATGCAGAGTAGTGGGAAAAAGCTTCCATTTTCCCATAAGCTGGGGCATACAAGATACTGCAGCCTCAGCTCTACAGTATCTTATGAACAAACAAATTATGCATGAGTTTGCTCAGGGGACTACTCAGCTACTCAACAATAATGGGTAATTGCCCTCACAAACTTATCCTCATATCACTCATACACACCAACACTTATACTGAAAAGAAAAGACGCGAAGAACAAATTTCAATATAAAACACATTATTATTATGAAAATGACACATTTCCATTTAACCCTTTTCTAACAAAAAGAACTCGCTGCGTTTCAAAGAAAATGGGGCTAGGGAATTTCAAAAGTTAGTCGCAGTATTTTCCCTTGGAAGGCACACTCAAGATTGTTTTACTTGGCACATTCTGTACTCTTCATTGTAGCAAAGGCTTGCGGGTATCTAATGACACAATCACAGAATGCCATAGAAATTTGGAACAAAATCCCCATCTTCGATACAATTCAGCAGATTCACGCCATATGGAAATCCTGCTGTTTAATGTAACACCATTAAAAGCCACATATTGCTAAATTCATCTCTCAAAGATTTTTGCAAAAGTTGCAGGAACAATATTATTTCTGAGTTTTTAACCTTTATTCAGCCTCCAGCATTCTTAGGAGTCGAACGCGTGTTTCATAACTGGAAATCCAACTACTTCATATGCTGATGATATTTTCATTTCTCAAACATACATAGTAATATGATGGTCTTGTCTCCTTCATAAAGAACTAGTAAGTTACAACTTGATCGATACTTGGGAAAGAGATGAACCATAGCTAGAGCTTGGGGTCCTGCAATACGGTAGATTAATTTAAATTTATTCTACACATCTTCACCCTGAGCATCTTATTCATTCATTTTCTTTACTATATACTATCAGTTCTGTGTGGCAAGTTCCCTGGGTCAAAGATTGTATTGATAACATTTTGATTTGCAAGGCTCTTTGTTATTTCTGGACTGTAGATGAAATCATTGATAAATGATGTACAGCCACTCGTATGCATTTTCAGTCCATCCCTTCTGGAAACCCTACTGAAGGCAGTGTTAAGGACATGGAATATGAGTAGACAGAAGGTAGTTCTGGCTGATGTGTGGATGCTTTACCCAACATTTTCAGTCAATCTGCAAAAATCTCAGCTCTCCTTACCGGACTGCTCATAGGTGCAAGGGTTTGCAGCTTCATCTGCTTGCAGGAATTGCATCAGAAAGGACACAGAAAATGGTAAAGAATCCAGCCCCTTGTTCTTGCAATGTGTTCTCCCAAAGTCCTGCTGAAACCCGAAGCAATGTTTCTACCCAATGTGATAATGTGACTAGAGAAACATGATGAAAATGGAGTATCTTTTAATTCAGAATTACCTTGTGTGAGATCTCTGTATCAGGGAGATCATAGGTGCCTGAGAGGAGTCCTACACCAGCTCTAAGCTGCCTTTTCAATCTGAACCTATTTCAGATTTATCTATTTTTTTTTCCATGTCTAAAGCTGGGGTTGGGATTATCGCAAGAGTCAAGGCCAGCATCTCCAGGTGTGGCATTTGCAGCCAGACTCCCAAAGAGCCGACCTTTCCAGATGCTGAGCTCTCCTGAACACATGGTGACCACAGGTGTCTAGAAAAGGGTCAGTATCTTTCAGAAAATATAATTCAGGAAGGATCCAAAATCTCTTTCAAGTCAGCAAGAACAATGGCAGCTGACTTGAAGCTTGAGAGGTTTTGCAGAATATCTTGTTATTTATATAACTGTGTCAGGGATGAGCAAGATGAGTTGGGTCCAACACCTGTAGGACATGACAGAGGGGTTTAGAGAAGAGTGAATGGAATCAAACTAGGAAGGGAAACATAGGTAGCTTTTGTTTGCAAATTCATGGTTTATGAGAATAATGCCCTTGATCTCGGGGGCCAAACCTCTGGTAAGTTTTCAGAAATTGTTGGCAGTCATGTAAGTCTAAGATTTCTACTCCAGAGTTGCAACAAGACAATTAACTCTCACTTTGTCAACATAATCCAAGCAGTTTCTACATCTCTTTAGAGAAAACTAGCACGGCAGCAAATAGTTGTAAAAGGAAGAATAGCTCTTTTAATAAGATCAACCCACACTGAGTAAGAAACTAGCTGGGTAAGAGAGGAGCACCAGTCCTAGAAACCTTCCCAAATTCTGGCTGGTGCACTTCTAGCAAGTAACGACGTGTCTCTGTAGCAGGAACTGGTGAAGCCGCATTTGAGGGCTGTGATGACATTTGCACATCCCTAGTATATTTATAACTTAGGACAGAGTACATATGTGTATGCCTTACATTTTTTTCCTGGTAGATATGCAGAGATTTAAGCAGGTGAAAATGTGTCCACAAAGGACCATAAAGAAGAAAAGGAGTTATAAGGTAATGCAGCGAGAGCGCTGATGCATGGTTATTGAACGTAAAAATGGTTAACATGTGGAAAGAGGTATATAAATGACTGCAAGCCACTTTTTCAAATGTCTCTCCCTGTTGCTCTTAGCAATATCACTGAACATGATCAAATCGTTTTTCCGCTCCTGCAGCACGGTGCCTTTCCGAAGTTAACAGCCACCTTAAAAAGAGGGCACGGGGTCCACCACAGATAACACACCTTCTGTTGTGTGATTCCCAGGTGCTGTTAGGGCTCTCCATGGGGGAGATTAAAGCTGCTCACCACCGGTTTGCCCCTGGTCCCACTGGTGTCGGTGTGAGGATCCTGAGGGGCTGTGCACCGGCTCCCAGCCCTGCTGATGTGGAGGCTGCAGGATGAGGCCGTTGGCTGCAGGTTTAGCAGCACCCAGCATGCGTCAGTTCCCCATGTGCAGGCACTGGTATAGTTTTAATTTATTTTTAAGAACACAAAAAGATACATGATTTAAATATTGTGAAATCCTGTATATATTTTGGCTCAGTCAGTCATATGCCTGTTTACTCACAGATTCCCCAAAATCTGCATTTCCTCAGGCATTCATGTCTTTCAGATTCTTTTATGCTGTTTTTCTGCCGCAGTTATTTCTTAACACCGTGCTGCCTGCTTTTCCCTAAATTCAGTGGAACGTGGCCTTTTTGGTTAGGCTTGGTTTTAGCACTCATGGTCAAGTGGCTGCTGCTTGATTCCCTCAACGCAGAGCCAACATACTTATTGTCAAAGTGGGAAACACCTTTCTGCCCTCTGCCTGCCTCTAGCCCTCTCTGTGCAAAAAATAAACAAAATCTAATTGTGAGCAGCATCGTAACCATAAGGTGAAGAATGACAAAGAAGCCCTGCTTGGTAACTGGCTGCAGCTGAGTGATGTAGGCCGTGTTCTCCCAAGCCAGGAGCAGGCCCAGAGCTATCTAACATCCTGGACAAGTACTGTTTAACTAAAATATGTGTTTAAATTTAAAATGGCATCGGGAAATGCCTCCCTCCTTGGGTCTTTGTGTAGGGCAGGTTTAGGATGCTGGATTTTGGATTGTGTTTTGCTTGGAAAACCAGAAGCACAGCTACATTGCTGCAGTCCAGCCTGGATCTCAGCCTCTCTGTACTTCCCTTTCTTCACTGCAAAATGGGAAAGTCTCTTCCTTTCCTTTCTCTTCCTGGGGATGGGACCTTGTGCCTGTGCTGCACCTCATGTAATGGGTTTCTGCTTTGGGTTGGAACATCTTGATGTTCATAAATTGAGAAGGCTGAATGCTTTCGTTTCCCTGGGTAAAGTGGGCTTCAGGAACAAGCACACGTGAAAACTTCAGTAAAAGTGGTCTTACCTGTCACTGAGAAATCTGTCATTGAATTCCCCTTTCCTTCTCCTACCAGAAGGAGTTTTTTTGGTTTTATTTTAACAAAAGTTTAGGGTACTTGCATCATCAAAGAGTTTGCAATCCTGATTAGGAAATCTATTTAACCTGGTGTCAATTGGCCTCCTTGATGTGAAAATACACCTGAATCCTGGGGGAGAGGGCAGGCAGTGCCCCAGTCAAGCTTTCCACAGGAATAACTTGTTTTAGGAAAAAGCAGAGAAAAGCAAAGCCGTGCCAAACAGTAAAAAAGTGACTGGTATGTCGCAGTGGAGCATTGAAGGGAATAGATGCTCATACTGGTGATGAGATTTTGTTTTAATCATAGTGATAAACCTTTTAATTTTGGTGCACAGTAACAGCGGCTTTAAAAATGAAATAAAGGGGTTGTGACTAGTGAGAGTCCTTAGTGTTGCTTCCAGAGCATTGCTTGGGCTGTTATTAAAGCCTTGCCAATGGTTTCAAGTGGAACAGCTAATGTTTCAAGTGTTCATAAATAATTGTTTAATGTTCCAAGCACTTTAGGAGCAGGTTTTCAAAACTAGCCTTGCACTGATTATTTCCACTGCTGTAAAAACATTCTTTTGACAGTAGCTTTGTCTGCTGCTTAGAGCTTTCTGTGGGAAAAAAGTAAACAACCACCATCCTCTCTGAGTTGATAGGGGGATGCATGTAGTGATGGACCTGTAATATGACCTAAAACTAAAAGATATTATCTCCAAAATTAGCCAAAATGTGGAATAACTTTGTGGTGCTGCAAGATCAGGGTCACATGCATGGCTGGTACTTGAGGGGTGATGACAGCCCATCTCTGCTCTAGTAGATGCAGGAGAGGTGTGTGTCACTCCCTCCTTGTGGCCGCTGTGTCCAGGGGGCTTGAGGATTGCCTTAATTTACCCATCTCTATAGGTGGCACTTTAAAGCGGGGTTAGAGGTGAGATCTTGTTCCCAAAAAACCCTTAGTGCCTTTAAAGACAGCCGAAATAGAGCCAAAGACTGGGCTTGGTTGTCTAAATAAAAAAATTAGGTGATAAAACCCCAGGGTCAGAAGCCTGAGGGGCAGAAATCTTGGGAAGAAATGGAGGTTGTTTGCTGAGGCTGTACTCAAACCAAGGCAGCTCATCATGGGGCACATCCTGGCTCTCCCTCCCTGGCTGGGGGTGGTGAGGAAGGGGAGCAGGAGAACAGGAGGGTCCAGCAGCACCTCAGTTGTCACTCCCATGCTCTCAAGGTTTATCTTCGGGAGGAAATTGTGGTGGGGAGAGAGTAAAATGTCCAGCTTAAAATTATCTATTTGCTCAAGGTTTGCAATCCTAATTAATGGTTTTGGTTGCTCAAACTAAGATTTTTTTGTTTTCTTTTTTTACTTCTTTTATTTTGAAGCTGGAGAAGAGAATAAGAAACTTTCATAAGCAATCATCCTGTTAAAATAAAATATGTTGGAAGACACAGTGATTCCTTCTAACTTTGCTGAGAAAGCCTTTCAGCTTGTTCCCTGTAACTTCCTATGAGTTTTCTGAATGCTTTCCCCTAAGATAGGTGATGTTGTAGTATTGTCTTGCTGTTGTGTATATCACATTAATTTCTGAATGGCTGAAATCCTGTTTCAAATATGTTTTTTCCTTATAAAGGATAAAAAACTCCATAAAAGGATCTATTCCACTACACACATGCACACACAAATTTTAAGGAATCAGAAATTTCTATTTAGTAAGTAGCATTAACAAATTTTGTGTATATATATATTTTATACGTGTGTTTGTTTATAAATATCTATAGAACCGTATCCACGTGTAACTTCGTGAAGGATGGTCACAGAAGCCTCAATCTTTCTGTGCATGAGTGTTTTCAAGATTGAGCCCTAGCTCTTAGCCCTCCTGAGGGGATCTAACTACCACTTCTTGCACTGCAAAACCACATTCCCCCTTTGTTTGCTGTTATAATTTGAAGATAAAAGCCACGGCTTTATTCCCACTGTTTGTTAAAAGACATCACACAGCAGAACTGGAAGCTTGTGCAAACACCAGTTGCCGCTCCAGTGGTCTCTTTTTAAGGGTGGGTGTTAGTGGGAGGTTTTTTTCCTCTGTAGTAAATTTCTCTTTTAAATATCTCACTAGTTATCTGGGCAGCGCAGTGCCTCTTCTTTGGGTGTAGAGAGCTGCTTAAGGAAGCAGCGAGCTGCCCTGCCAAGGATGTGCGGGAAGGAGGGAGGGGAGGGCAAAAAAAGGAGGGGGGATAGGAAAAAAAAAAAAAAAAGAAAAAAAAAAGAAAAAGGTTTCGAGGCCAATTGTTTGATCTGAGAAATACCTGGAGCCAGTATCCCTGCTCGGCTGGGATTATTCCTGCTTGGCTGCCCTCTGCCGGCATCGCCGATCGGTGCAGAGCGGCTGGGAACGGGCTCCGCGCCCCGCGCAGCGCCCCGGGGACCGGCTGCGGTGATTACGCATAAAAAATAAGCAGCGTTCGTAAGGATCACACAAAACAATCACGCAGAATGCTCGACCAGAAAACAATTGGCTGTTATTGAATTAGAGGACTGCTCCAATTAATCCAAAAGATACCCCCACTGCTAAATGAGGTGAGGAAAGAGCACAGGGATAGATTTAACTCCGGAGCGAAAAATAGCTGAGGCAAGAGGGCAGTTTATGACTCAACACAGTAGAATTTCTGCTTGTAAGTGGGATTGCTAACATTTTTTTTCCCCCCAGCCGCAATTTTTCTAACTTGCAAATGAATGTGAAATATCTAGAAATAATAGTGTCTGAAGTGTAAAATGAATGCGGGTTTTTCTTCTTTAAGGTTTTATTTTTAACTGTCTCTAGTAAAAGTGCGTTAGTCATATTTATCTCACTCATGAAAGAACCTCTTTCTGTAACTCGTTTTAGATTTAACCCTTTTAAGGTTACCTGCAGTGTCAGCATGCTGTCTGCTTTAGGACATCAGTGTCTGTCCCTAGCCCTTCATGGGTGTTTTATTGACATTTGGGAGGCTGTGCTGTGTCAAGGAACAGCAGAATGTCACCACTGTCCTGTCTGTGGTCAAGCAAATTCATCAATGCACAGGGAAAATTAAGGCTGAGGAGGGAGTGCTGCTTTCTCCTCCTTCCTCCTGCGTTTTCCTTTCCCCTTCTCACTGTTTCCATTTCCTCTTATATTTCTCACTTTAAAAGATGGACAATCAGTACCTGTGACCCTTAAATGTCTTACTCTCTGTTACATTTACACTGAGAAGACTATTAAATCTGCAGATAGAATTAGAAACCAAACTAAAGTCTTTTGTATTGATGTAATCATGGGGTTATTTTAAATGTGATGGATGTAACCTGAGAGCAGGGAACGTCCAGGATGTCTAAAAGGCAGACACTGTATAAGTATTTATGAAAAAAATCTGTGTGCTCTTAAGGTGTCACACATAATCCGCACTGTGTGTCTCTCCAGTGTCACAAGCACATTTACATAGATTGTCATGAATTTCAAATTGCACCTCAAATCAATGCCAGAGTAAAATTACCTTCGAGCACAATGCAGCCTTCCTTTAAGAGTTAATCATACAGGTCTCTCTCTGTTCAGAGGCAGTGCTGGCCCTGCAGCAGCACTCACAGCTCACTGCTAACGTCAGGTGCCCCAACACATTCCCAGCACCTCCATGGGACCGAATGCCACCGGTGCCTGGTGCCACCTCCTGCACTCTGCAGAACATTTAAGTGTGAAAACAGCACATTACAGATGCAGCCATCGCCTTAACTGGTGCCAGTGGTGTCTCCCAAGTGTGCCATGTACATGCTTAGGGCCCTGTTTTGATGAGCCATTCGTAAACATCTAATGGGGACTTTGCTCCAACAGGTATGAGAGTTATGATCAAGCATTTTCCCAATGCTGTAACGTTGCTGCCGTCATCTAATTGCATGTGCCTCAATTGTGGGGAAAGATGCCTTAAGTATGCTATTTTCTGGTTCAGTCTCACCATAAAAGGCTAAATACAGCCTTCCTCCAGCTCCAGTGGTTGCCCACATCTAAGGGGGATTAAGGCTTAGGCAGCAAGACCTTCTGGTTGTGGGGAGACAGTAGGAACTGGGGATTTTACAAGGACCACCTCGGGGTGACACCACGGCACCCAGAAGCAACAGCTGGGTTGTCTGATCCCAGGTCTCTTACCATGTCCCAGGGTGTGTTGCATCTCTTCTCCAGAGAGAATAAATGTTTCCACTATGACCAGAAACAGCATTTAGCTGGTGTAATGAGTTTGTTTCTGGAGAGAGACCACACAGCTGAAGCGGTTCCTCGTGGCAGATCACCAGTTGCAAGTGCTGCAAATCACGGTGCATCCCATGCTTTTGCCATGACTGGGTCTCTCTACCACAGGCCGCCCTTTTACTCTGCAGATCGCTGTATCCAGAAGCAGGGCTCCAGCAAGCAGGGTCATTCACTCCGGAGGCTGGAATTACCACATCAACAGGGGGCACGACCCTCCTTGGCTGCCACCACCACTTGGGAGCCCGAAGGGAAGGGAAGGAGGAGTGTCTGGGCCGATGGCATCGCAGCAAGGAGGCTTGTAAATGCCAGCAATGCTATTTAGCATTTCTCAAGCAAGAGAATGGGCCAGCAGATACGTCGTGGAGCCTCGCCAAGCATGTAGGGGGACATGTTGTTAACTTGCTGGTGGCTGCTGTAGCCAAGAAACCGAGTAGCCATGTAGGGACTGTGGCGGGCGGGAGAGAGAGAGAGAGCACATGTAGAAATAAGGCTTCTCACTCAACAAATTCTGCTGTTTGCATGCAGAAAAAGAGGTATTTTTGCAAGCGGGGACTTAGGAACAAGATGAAATCTTCCCACTTTTATCAGCAAGGCAGTTAGTGACAAGCACATGGTGAAAGGCTCAAATTCTGGTGCAAATTATCATGAAAATAACTGAACACACAGAAAATTTGGAATTGCAAGTATCTGGAAGGCATGGCTTTGTGGACTGACAAGATGGAAAAGACATTAACTGTAAAGGTTTTGAGGTGTAATTTAGTCCACCGGGCATTATTCTCACTCCACGGTTTTGCTGCAGGTTGAGAGGTCACTAAGAGAGACAACTGGTATTTTATGTACATAGAAAACACAATAATCCCTGACATCTGGGATATCTAGCCAAGTATGGGAATGCTGACCAGGACCAGGGCATGCTGTCCTGGAGATCAACCCCCTGTGCACTTAACTGCTCACCTGAAACGATGGAGAATTTCTTTATCCTTTCCAATCCCACTTTAAAAGATGCAGAGCTGAAAGCGAGTGTTTTGTTCTGTCCCTAAGGTAGCCACAGTTTGGTGGTAGGTGAAGTAATGACTATATATAGTCACTAAAAGGCCTTTGGATAGTTCTGGAGAACAACTGCTGTATAAGTTTAAGGTATTATTATTATTAAGGTATTATTATCCCAAGTTTGCCGCAAGTTGCAACAAGACTGCAAGAATTACCCGCGAGCACCTAATACTGGCACAGCTGCAGAGTTTAAAGTTCTCTTTCTGTCAATATTCTGTTAATTTTATCTGGTGCTTTTGATTAAACAAACTAACCTGGAACAATTTCAGTAACTGATTTTCTAAATAGAAAAGGCACTAATAAGTGAACATCAAGTTGCACCCCTCTGACATCCAGAGAAACGAAAATCCTTTGTGAACAAATCAGATGTGGTCACACTGAGTCCTAAACACTGCTCAACTACCATCATGCTGATTTAATCAATCCTCATGAGGTAAAAGAGGTAGAAAGTGGAGAATAATACCTCTGACGATGAGATATTTTAATGAAATACTTTGGGATAATTTAGTGGGGAATGAAAGTACTATGGATAAAAGAGAGTCAGAAAGCAGGAAAAAACACCAGACAGATCAGAACATGAATATAATATCAAACAAGGGTTGAACATCCTAAATCTGCACTTCACAGGTCAAGGGATGAATTAGAGGTGATTTGGCTGTGAGCCACTGCGGTCAGGGAGGAGGTGGTACAGGTCTTAAACGATGGCTGTGGTCCGGAAATCAGTGGGAATAGGTCTTTTGGGGTCCTGTGGCTGCTGTGTCTTGCTGGTTCATTAGAAATCTTACAGGGTGAGCTCCTGGAGAGGGGAGATGTGTGGAGCTGGTGTCCTGTAAGTGTGAGCCCATATGCTTTTTGTACTACTGGCTGCAAAATAGGGTCTTCCTAGGTATCTTTGTAAGAACCACTGTGGACTGAGCTAAAATAAGTGGCTTTGCACACTGAGGGTAAAGATGATATAATGGCCTCTGCAGACCTGCAGTCCCCTGGGTGAATCATCTTTGTTCATGTATGATATTATCAGTGTGAGGAACACAGAAGGGTGTTGATGTTGAGGGAGTAAGGTGCCCGTGCTTCACTGCTTGGACCGTGATCTGAAGGTAAAGAAGTTCACTGCAATTTGTACTTCAACCTTTTGTCAATAAGACTGATCCAAGATAGGCATTTAAGGTATAAAGGCCCAGCTAAAATGCATGTTTAGGTAATAAGTTCTTGGGTTGGTATGTGATGTTGATGCGCATGAACAAGACGTGGACCAGTGCTGTAATCTCCCAATCCTGTTGACAGCTGTACAACAGGAACTTGTAAAAAGACAAACCCAACCAATAAAAGACAAAACAATGATTTAGAGACAGATTAAAATACTTGCACCTGCATGTGCATTATTTATGTGAGCCTAACAAATTACAAAGGAAAACCACGGAGGCAGGTCTTGAACTGATGCTGCATTCCCGTACCTTGATTATCCATCTGGAGATCGGGCCCATGGGTTTTCTGGAGTAGCTTTATTTTTTTTTTTTTAACTCAGAATGCATAGAGGGAGCAGATCTTTTGAGTAGGAAGGTGCCATTTTTACACAGTCACTGTTCAGACCATAGCCACACTTGAAGCCAAAAATAGAAAATATATTTTAGAACTTGTTAAATTAAAGGAAAAAAAAAGAGAGAGGAAAGAAAAGCCTCCAGCAGAACTTTGCATTCTCTGACTTTTCAGACTTTCAGGTCTGCTCTCCTGATTACACATTTTCTAGCTGATGACATGCCATCAGCTAAAGATGGATTTTAAACACAAGTCATGTCAAAAGTTTCATTTAACCTCTTCAGTATAACAAGCTGCTGATGGTTTACATTTCTGACAGTAGAGGTAAATTAATCTGTGATGGATGTTTGGAGGGGGGAGAGAAGATTTGCAAAGAGTGAGGAAGAACTAAGATGGTAACTGGTGAAGGCACTGGACATCTTCTGGAGTGTAGTGAGAGGTGGGTGGGATGTGGGTGTGGTGATATTTCTAGATCTCCATCTATAAGTATAGCTGTATCACATTCTCTGTGTGTATGTATGTGCAGTTTTTAAATAAAAATAGTTTTCCATTATCCTGTGCAAGTCTGACATTTGATGAGGTAGAATATTTCCAGATGGGTTGGATTTTGGAGAATAGGGAGTAGGTTATGATTTGTCTAATGAAATGTTAATTTTTTGGCAGTCAGAGGGGTTTAGGGTAAATCAGTTAAACCCAAAGATGATTAAAAAGGGATTTGTGAAACTTTGGAGTAGTAATTAGTATTAATTGAGGCCATCATTATTTTATATGATAAAGGTAGCACACATGTGTAGTTGTACAACAGAAAGAATGCCAGGTTTATCTTCCTTCTTTCTGGGGGACTTAAAAGTTTGGGAGGGAGCTCTTGTTAGTAAGTAATCCCAAGAGACATAACATGGTAAAACCTTGACACAAGAAAATTCAGCCAGGAGACAGTTGATTTCTCAGCTGGGAGGTACTTCAGCAAGAGATGGCATCTTGCCGTCTCCACCAGGACTTGGTAATAATTCTCACTATTCATGAACAGATGTCTTTGGTTGGATTCCCTAGGTGCATTTGAATTCATTAAAGGATCTAGGGAATCAAGATATTAATTCTAAATTATTACATATTATAGATTTTATTTTCTGGAAGAATGGGAACATGGCAAAAAAAAAAAAAAGGTTGTAGTAAAAGTGGTAAATGATGTCAAGATAGCATAATCATAGAATACTATTATGCCACTCTAGGCTATACTGTGTCTTTTTTGTTTTAACACTGGCTATCTAAAATAGTTTGGTGAAAGAGTGACTTTTAAATTGTGTGTGCTATGAGAATAATGGGGACACTCCTAAGTAGTATTTGTTCTGATATTCAACTGGAATAAAGTATTAGAACCCTGCTGGAATCAGTGAGCATACCAATTTACAGCAAATGAGATATGACCAGCTAACCTAAAGCATTCTGTAATTCCAAGCTCATCTATTTCATATCTAACCAGTAAGGACTTAATTAAAGGGCCATTAGGTTTATCTCATGTGAGATCTCACTGATAGGTACTTTTGTATTTTAGTGGGACAATGGAGGATTGATACAGACTCCCTGTAGATGGATCTTATACTTTTTAAGAGCAGCCTGAAAGCCTTCCTTTCCCAGGTCAGCTACTTTAGAAAACTTTGGAGATAATATTTTGCAACTGAACATCCAAAAGCTTTTCAAATCTTCCTGACTAAAACTCTGTTCTAGTACTTAGTTGCATTAACAGATGTGATTTTTGTCAATGGGAACTTGGCAGAAGAACAAATTTCATCAGCTAATATTTGTAAACTGCTTTGAGATCCACTGATGGAAGGAAACCTGGACTGAGAATAAGAAATGCCAACTATTGAAGTTTGTTTGCTGAATTTTCCATCTTCAAATCTATATTTATAGGATTTCTTCACATCTCTTTAATTATTGCCTTCCAATTTTATTCCTATATATTTCTTCCGCATTTCCTGTGTGCCGACTGTGCTTTAGTCATTTTTCTGTTCACCTAAGGTTTTTCTAATACAAAGAAGGGCCAAGTCATTTCAGCTGGTCTTGCCGGTATGCTCATTTGTGCTTTGCCACCTCCACTACCTCTTACTGAAGACAATTTAATAATGATAGCAAATATCCGGGGCTTTTATTCTGCTTGATAGTAAAATATTGATATTAGAATATAAAGCAGTGTCTTGTTTCAGAGTTTACCTCAAAGGATGGGCTGTTTTTCCGGTTATTTTGTAATTTCTCTGCTTTGATTTTTTTATTTTAATCTTCCTTTTCCATCTCCCCATTTTGCAATGGACTTACATGAAGAGAATCCTCTGCAAATGGCATTGCCAGTGAGAGAGAGCCTGAGAATGATGTAAATGATGTAGATGATGAGCTGCCTTGGCCTGCCCATCTGCCCTAGTGGTGCTTGCTCAAGTTGCAGCACAGCTTGCAAAGACCCTTTGATCATCCTCTTTTGATGAATTCGTCAGCATGATCATGACTACCTTCATCAGAAAAAAAACTTCAAGGTTGCACTTCTTCTACTTGCACTTGAAAAATTTCTAACCAGACACTTTTTCCAACGGTTGTAAAGATAGTTATTGCAGCACAAGATTTTGGAGGGTTTTGTGTGTGTTTTCTTTGCAAAAGAAACTGCTGTATAAGTGCAGAATTTTCTTGACATATAAGATTTTGCCTGGACAGACACCACTTCTGAAGATGGTGTACGTTTTATTTCCCCCCAGCACTAATGCAACATGTGTTTCAAGCCAGTCCTGATTATGTTTTTCAGTGGTATTCCTTTGTGCTACTTGTAGTGAGTTTCTTGGTGTAATTGTAATTCAGAAGTTGTCTGTTGCCCTGTGATATGTGCAAAATTGTCCCTGTCCACTGGAACCACCAGCACCTCTTGTCAGCAGGATTGATGGTAGTATTTTGGTTCCTTTTTTGATAATTAATTGCTGTTCCTTCCAACAACAGGGGATTCAAGCAGAACTTTTGTTGTTCTAAATCTGAAATCTTAAGTCTGTGGAGCTGTTTCCAGGAGGTATTTTTTCCAGTTCAACATACACTGTAACCACAGGTGTTGTATCATCAAAGAAAGAACCCATATGCTAATATAGAAATAACAGGCCTGTTTATTGTTGCAGTGCATCATCATCAAAGCAAACAACAACAACCACCTGTCTTTGGCTGTATAATTAAACTGATGGGTCTTTATTCTGTGCTAAATGATATGGTAATGTATGGAGAACAAGAAGAATCATCCTTTTAAACTTTTGAGATGTTTGCAGCACTTTTGAAATGTGCTTTTTAAAATTAGGGTTGTTTTTAACAAATCTGTTTCTAATAAGATGTTTTTCCTGGTGTAATCATGCTTCCTTTAGCACTTTTTTCCATGCTGGAAATTCATCTTTTCATAGCTTTGGATGGCCACCTGTTCTGGTATCTTTTTCTGTGAGGTCTTCAGTGATTCATGTTTCCCCAAGCATTTCCAAGCAAAGACAAGCTCAGAACCCAAAACTGGCCACTATTATGATCAGATACAGGGCACATACTTGTCTTCCTCTCTGTCCCACCACAGAGATGCAGCAATAGTGGTTCCATTCTGCACACAATAAAAATCTTCTTTCAAAATCAGCATGACACTGATGTTTTCCCTGCCAAGCTCTACCAAATAGCTCAGACTTTAAATGTTGACTTCTTGGTGAAGGAATCAGTCATAGCCAAGTTTCCCTTGGGCTATTTCCACACACGTTCCATCTCTGGAAGGGCCAGGTCAGACCTTCACAACCAAATCTTCTGCTGGCTGACCATGTTTCGTACCAAAAACAAACCCTTAGAGAGCATGCCTACTCCTACAGTTACTTTAATTGGAGAAGAAATTATAATGTTGTTTTCACAGATCACTCTTTCTCCAGAAACTCTTTTGACACAGAAACTTGCATAACTGGTGCTCTTAGATGAGTAATCTGAATCATGTTTTCTTTTAAAAGGCCAATCCTAAATCCCTTTTGCTATCCACAAGACCTGTTAGTGCAGGCAGAAGGTTGTGTTGGCCTGCAGGGATGTGTCATATTGAACCTGTCATATAGGACATGGCTCACAAAGAATTTGGGGCAATTAGGAATTTAAAGTCTTTGACAAACTGGGAACTTTCATTATGAATTATGTATTTTCGTTCAAGAATTAGTGTGTCCTGCTTTTTTAATGATGCGTTTTTGCTATTACCCTATTTAAATATTTTGATCTGATTAAAGAGGGAAGGTATGGCAGGTCAGCTGGGGGGCTCTGCACCTTTCCCTGTCTTGCAGGGATGGAGAAGTGGGATACCCAGCTTTCTGAAATCCCTTCTTTCAGAATTCAGCCTTATCTTTTCAGGCTCGTTATCGCTTATGCTCCTTCCTATTGTCTGGTAGTCTTAAGACAAGAAAAATGCGCCTGTCCGCAGTGTGTGCCTCCTGGGTAGAAACACTGCTATGAGGCAGTGGGTTGGTATCTTCACCTTGGCAGTTGTGGGTTTGCTGTTCTGAGGGCAGTGGTTTGGTTTGGAGCTGAGTTGCTGGAGCAGGAGTTCTTTACTGCAGGCTGGTACGAAGATGCATTTTCTTCAATGGGCTGATGTAAAGGAGTTAATGCCAGGCAGGAGTGGTTCTTTTGGGGATGTTTTGTGGCCAAGGTTAAAGCCGGGTTTATAAAGCTGGCAGTGGGAATTTGGGATCTGTTTATATCTTATTAATTCAGTTGCTATAACTGGACAATAGGACAATGACAGTGATTCTGTGTAAAGAAACCAGTGTATGCTCAGTGCTCTCTACACAGGCAGGAGAGGTGGTCTGCAGAGGCCACACTAGTCACTACTGCTGTTTAATGAGGATTGCAGTAAACCTGACAGTCTCTTCCATGTGCATGTCCAAGCCCCAAATCAGCCTCACTAGCATGTTTAGGATTCTGTGATCATTTACACATAAAGCGTAAACTGTTCTAAGCTTTTATCTCAAACACCAAAAGTGCTTAATTTTGCAGCACAGGTCCCCCTCCAGCTGATGTTCTGCACCTCTTTGCACTGGCAAATCTCTCCTGTACTTCTCTCTAGAACTCTGTTCTGTAGATTTATTTCTAATCATCCATAAATAGACTCATCTGTGTTAGGTCTGTATGTCTGAGTAAGGGAAGCCACATGACAGCACGCCTCACTTGTTGGAGCAACAGCAGATCCTGGGAGAAAACTTGGCTTCATGGGAGTGGATGGAAAATTCTCATTGAATTAAACACATCCAAAATCTCTGACAGCTACTTCTTCAGACTCAGCTTCCTTGTGTGGGACGGGGTGAGCTGCACAGGCTTGGTTTACCCTTCAAAAATATGACTAGTAATACTCAGTTCTGTAACAGCTCTGGATCTGGGGAGAATAAGAAGCTGAAAAAAGTTATTTAATTTATTTTTTCTATGAACACATGCAGTGCAGTTTGGTTTGCCTTTTCTGGATAGTGGCTTTTCCCACTTTATTTTATCGAATATGCCAGTTATATGAAGTTTAGGGATAAGGCATTATGACCAGATAGTCAAGAATATTATGGGCTTAAGTAAGTGTTGAAGGGTTTACAGGATGACTCCACACAATTCACTACAGCGCTGGGCTAAGAGATAGTTTTTCATCAAATAATTTGACAGTTCAAGCTTGTTCTTTTATTTTATTACTTCAGTGAATAAAGTATGTAACTGCACTTATTGATGATGATTGAGGGAAACATGAAATTAAAAAAAAAAATAATAGAGTTTTCCCAACTATATTAGTCATTGAAATGATTTCCTGATGCTTTTCCTTTTAGGAAAAGTGATGATGAAAACGTTCCTATTAGAAACTGTAATCTGTCAAAATTGGAATTTTATTGCTTTGAGAATCCCAAGGATTTCATCGGAGAACAACTGATGTTATGAAAACCTAAACTGGTGAAATCTAAAATCAGGGCTGTGAAACATGAGTAGAGTTTTACTAGTAAAAGTGTATGTAAGCTTTGAGTTGTTTTTTTGCTGTTGTTTGTTTGGTTGTTTGTTTGTTTGTTTGTTTTCTTTCCAGGAGGGCTACAATTCTGACTATAGTTTAAGTAGTTTTAAAAAAGTTATTTAAAATATCTTTGCATGCTGTGATATGATAGATATTAATAGATATGTTTTATATGTTGCCTGTCTCCCCAGGCTGCAGGGCAGGTGTCGGTCCCAAGGGATCCTCTTCCGCATCTCTCCACCTTAAGGCAAGATCACCTGTAGTTGTCAGATCTGATGGACAGTTGCCTAATCTATTCTTTAAGACCTCCAGGGGCAGAGCCTCTCCATCCTCCCCAAGCAATCTATTCTTCTGCTTCCTTAGCCTCATTGTTCAGTAATTTTCCCTAATGTTTAACCTTAATCTTTCTTTCTTCAATTTAATCCCATTACTGCCTCTCCTATCTGCAATGAGCATGGAAAATAGTTTCCTCCCTGCTTCTGAGCAGCAGCTTTTTATGTGTGTGAGGGCTGCTCTCCTATGCCCTGTCTGACTCCCATTCTCAAAGCTAAGCCACCCCAGTCTGTTCCTTTCCTCGGAGGTCCTCGTGGTCTCCACCCCTGCAATGACCCTCCAGATTGCATATGGGTGGTTTGCTTCTTCCTCCAAACAATTCTTCAGGTTTTAGGGCTGCATTTTATTAGCTGAGGAAGCCTTGATGCTACAAAGTCTTGAAGAGTGGGAGAGTATTGAAGTGAGTGGGATGAGTGGTAAAAAAGCTTCGCCTTTGTGTGTGTGTGGGCAAGTGCCCCCATCACCGGAGATGTCATGTACCCTCTGCTCATGCCAGTTGCTCCTTGCCTAGAGCATAGAGGGTGTGTTTTGCATTTTTCTCCCTTGCAGAATTGGTTTTAGTTCCTGCAGCAGCTCCCACAGGGCAGCCAGAGAAGTTCTTTCACCTTCCTGCTCCCATTGCTCCCCACCCTCTGCACTTGTACCTGCCTCATGCCACGCTGAGGTGTTATTTTCTGCCCCCTTCTGCAGCCTGGGCATATGGACCTGGAGTAGAAACTTACGGGTATATGCAAATGTTTTAATGATGCTATTTGCATATCTGGAAGTGATTTACAAAACGCTGCACATGGAGCTGCTTAAAACTTGGCACCAATAGTTCGTAGAGGATCATGGCACAACACAACAGAAACTGAATATTCAGCTGGTTTTTGCCAGCTCTCGCGGAGAAGCAGTGCAGTTTTGGCGACTGCTGAAGCGAGTCTGTCAATGAAGGAAGATGCCTGAGTCCTTACACGAGTTTCAGCCCTGCCCAAGGGGAAAACATCCCATCATGTACTGCCTTTCTCTGCTTTCTTGTCACTTCGGGATGAGCAGCCAACTGCAGTTGGTCCTGGCGGTGGGAAATGCTCTCTTGAAAACCCTCAGGAGTGCAGGCAAGCAGGGGGGTCTGGAGGGTCGAGCAACCCAGGGAAGGGTGCTTTATTATAGAAACATAGAATGGTTTGGGTTGGAAGGGACCTTAAAGATCTTGTTCTACCCCCCTGCCATGGACAGGGACACCTTCCACTAGCCCAGGTTGCTCCAAGCCCTGTCCAGCCTGGCCTTGGACACTTCCAGGGATGAGGCAGCCACAGCTTCTCTGGGCAA
>JAWMRA010000023.1:4324926-4465700 GCA_035584735.1 Pseudotriccus pelzelni | reverse complement strand
ACAGCTTCTCTGGGCAACCTGTGCCAGGGCCTGCCCACCCTCACAGGGAAGAATTTCTTCCTAATACCTAATCTAAATCTCTCTTCTTTTAGTTTTAAACAATTCCACCTTTTCTTTTATGCTGAGATCTATACCACTCTGACAGATTTTATTTATTTATTTGTTTTCCCCTCCTGGGACATGCATTTGGAAGACTTGGAGATGTACTAAATTTAAATATCTGAGTTTGAAATCTTTTCAGAAACAGGCAGCATTTTACATTGATCTGTAAAATTTAGTTTTAGCTGGAGCCTCTTTTCAGAGCCCCCTGTGTTATGAACCAAATTCACCTTTTCCATACCTATTTGTAACAGCTGATAGTGTCAAAACTGTTATTCATGCATTCCCTATGAAAATGTTGTGTGGGGTGGGGAGCTGGCACAAATGAGCAGAGGCACCTGAAACCTGCAGCTTCACTTACCTATTTCTTTTAAAAATGCATTATTGTAGGAGAATCTCAAATGAGGGGAGGAGGCCAAATCTCACTTATTTGTATTCACCTTTAGATCTGCCACCTCTGTTTCCTCTGGTTTCCTTTTTTTTTTTTGGCTTTAGTTAGCATTAGTAAGAGTGAGGACATTGGCACTTCTGGAGAACACATAGAAAATATGTTGCTGTGGTCAAAAGGAAATCTGCTCTCAAATCCCTGAAAGCAAGAGCATGATAGGTGGCGATCAAAGTAATTTAGCACATGCTGAGTTCAAGCATACAGAAAACTGTAGCTTTTTGTGTATGAGAATCTCATAGCAAAACACCTGTAATGCCAAGGGTTTCTGTGAGTCCATGGAAACCTTTCTCCATGAGATGGAGAAGTTCTTGAAGGTCCACAGGTTGATACTGCACATGACTAAAAACCAGAGTTAAAAAATATTGAAGGGAAGAAGCTTTATGTAAGCTTGACCTGTCCCTGCACTCCTGTCCAGGCATCTGCTTGTGTCTGGAGATGGAGGCAGACCCGGGGTGAGAAGCACTTTTGCCCAGCACAGTCATTCTTCTGGTTGTTTGATTTCCGTGCTATCAGGCAGAAAACTTTGTGCCATCTTACAGAAAAAGGAAGGAGAAATACAACATAATTCTGGACATCATGGTTAGGTACTCTGAGGATAGGCAAACCCTGTATGTTCATGATGAAAATATCCCTTTCCCAAATGCTCTTTGTTGTGAGTGAAGGGCGTAGCCGAGGGTCTCTGCAGATTAAATCACAGGTTTCTTGCCTACTTATGTCGAGAAACAAGTGGTTACAGCAGATGAGGGAAGTGCAAGGAAACAGAAAGGCAGGGTACCTTGCAGTGCACCAGCCCCTGAGCCACTGCCAAGCATTTTGTCAGCTTGGTAAGGAAGAAAAGACCTAAAGAAGAATTTTAAAGAGAGAGAGCCCAATTCAGGGCTGATTCCTCCAGCTGCTGGAGGCTGTTCTTCACATAAATATTTACCTACTTCACCCTGTTTACTGAGTTCACATTACTGCTGGTAACTCTGTGTCTATGGGATGCAGTGTTCTGGTAGGATATTAGAGGCCAAATATGTTCTCTACAAGGAAACAAGAATGTCCTGTTGCAAAAGACAAAATAATTCCTTGGACTGTCTCTGCTCCAGACAATGCACAGCTCCCATACTGCTCACAGCGTGGTTTGTTGCCATTCTGCTAACATTGCATGTACTTTATATTTTCTCTGCAATTGTATAAATAGCATATAGGAAGAGGGAGACTATTTAGGGAAAATACTAATTAAAGTGAACAATAGAAAATAGGAGATCTTATGTTTCTAAAATTAGAGGCTGGTTATTCAGTAATAAATAGCCCTGTCATTATTAGTTTGTAGTCCCTCCTTTCTCTTGCCTGACACACTCAGTATCACTGTTATCCATGGTTTGCCTGTCTAAACACGGTTTCTTTCCAACGCTCTACATTGTTTGCTAGCCCTTGTTAAAAAAGCTTCCCAGTTCTGGCCTTATCTGCCAAAAGAAAATAAGAAGAAATATTCTTTCTAAACAAAATTAATTTGACAAAGGAATAAAAAGAGCGTTAACAAAGGTACTTTCATGTGCTCCTTGCTAGATATTGCTTACCGCTCTCTGGTAATTTCAGAATCCTGGGAGCATGGACAACAATTTTTTTCCCTAATAATTAGCAAACATGTTTTTGGATTTGATGGCTTTGTTAAGAATGTGCTTGCTTAACTTAAAGGGAAAGTTTGTTTGAGTCTTGCAGTAGAGTGAGTAATTGCTACATGACTCTGGTTGGGGCTGTGCTTGTGAGAAAAGGTTTTTGTCTAAGTAAGGGCCTTGGTGTGTGATTCTAGCAAGCCCCATACCAAGCCCCTGGGCAGCTTCAGGACTTTTCCATCCCAAGCAAAATTATGGAGACAGGCTTAAATTGATGGTCTTTTAGTGTGCATAACAGATCACGCTTTTTGGCTGCTTGTGGCACCGTGCTGGATCCCTGATAAGGGCTGACAGCAGAAATGTCCATTTGAGGGTCTATTAGGACAGCCATGAAGTACCTGACTTCTCATTTAATGGAAGATCAACTCTTCCAAGAGGTCCACAAACTCGTTCTCCTGTTGTGCTTTTGAATACTCAGGAATGAGTCTTACCCAGACCAGAACAGTCTTTTCTTGTTACTTAGTGCTGAAATTGTGTTGCTCATCACCAGACTGTGTTTTGGATCTGTTTGAAAGATGCTGGACTGAATGAAGTCACCTTGTGCAGTCATTGCCTCATTTCCACTGCTGTCTGGAACAAAAACCAACCTTTGTTAAAGGTGAAAAAGGGATGTAGAAGGTGTAGGAATCTCTGGCTCAAGAAACAGCAATAGGGGAAACAGAGAAAAGAAGAGAAAAAAATTCCCAGGGAAAAAATAAAAACAAAGGAGGAGCAGGAAAGAAAAAGGCATGAACAGCCACAAAAATCCAGTGCTGTCAGCTGAAAATTGGGGTGATTCTGTCATATTAATGACAGGAAATCCTACCTCTATTGGCTTTCACTGACAGAGCTGCAAGCAGCTGCTGTGGAAGGAAGGTGACTCAAGCATGAGTGAAACTATCTAAGACACTGTGCACTCACTTTGCAGAGAGTCAGTTTAGTGAGTATTCATCTGTCATTATCATATCCTCTGTTGAATGTATTGCCCTTGGCAGTACGTATTGAGTAACTAATTTAGCTTTTTTTGTTGATCACTAGCAAGATTTTCATGCTTAGTTCCCCTAGTAGCTGTGATTTTTTTCAGCAGCAAATTAAAGAACAAACAAATCCCTGAATTACCAAATAGAACTTATGAAACACATATTTTGGTTCCTGATGCCATTCATCTCCTGGCATTTAATTCATCAATTGCAGTTAGACTGCTTGCTAATTGTTTTTCTGGACCTCCTGTTTTCAGTCATAGCTGAATATCAAGGGAAGTTGGTGACGGTAGCCAGAGCTTTCTGTTCTACTAAATGAGTTGAAACTGAGCAAAACTTCTGCAAACCCAAAGTGTAGAGGCAAGGAAATATCAGTAGACATTAGTGCCCGCTCGATTCTCATCACGAGGCCAAGCTGTTGCTCGCTGTACGTCAAGGTGCCAAACACAGGTGTGTAGCAGTCCAGATAAAGGGAAACCTACAACTTGCCACAGGATAACGTGTGGCTCTGACACTTGAAGCAAGAACAGCAAAGTAAATTTTTCTCTTCCAAAAAAACACTCACCAAACAAACAAAAAAATCAAAGCAAAGCAAATTGTGGTGATAGATTTGATCATACGAACAAGTTCTTTCTGAAGACAAGTGGGAAAGACCCCATATTAGTGGTTTACATAGGGTTTAATTTATTTCAGTTGAGGGAGAAGAACTGGCTTGACACTGCTGAAATACACTCCTGTGGGTCTGGCAGCCTAGGTAGTCCCAGCCCAGTACTTCGGTCATTCAGTCATTCCTTGCTTTGCATTTATCATTTCACCAGTGTATATTGTGTAATAAAATGCAGAAGTTAAGATACTGTGCACAGTAGCCATCAGCTCATATTTAAAGCCCTAAGTGAAGGAGCAGTAAAATCTTCTAGGAGTGTAAAACCCAGACAGCTTCCACTAAACCTGTCTGTGGCAGCTCAAAGGATGGACTTGAAACAAGCAGCACATGGTGTGATACGGAACATTCTGTGGTCATGTGCTACGTTTTGTAGACTTTAAGAGCTCCACACCAGTTTAGAGAAGAGGCATCAGTGTGGGATAAGAGTTTCTGGGAATGGACTCCCCATCCCTTCACAGCACAGATTTCAAACCTGTGTTGAGCAGAAGCTGTTGCATTAGGTGAAAAATACTGATTTTGCATGAGTTTAACTTAATTCTATGTGGTAAAAGTGTAAATTGCTGACTTTTCCAGTGCACTTACCCAGAAGGCTCGACCTTTTCCCTTCAGTGGGGCTCCAGGGTGGCCTCTTCCTTAGTTTGCCTGTTTGGGTTATAGTCTCCTTGGGCAAGGGCCGTTTCACATCAGTGTCTGGGCCCTTTCTGCTGGAGGTTGTACAGATCTTGGGGGAAACTCCCTGAAGGTGCTGACTTTGGAGTGCTGAGCGACCCTGAGCTTCGGCAGGATTTGTTGCCCTGGTCTCTGGACAGCACGTAGCGCTGTCCCTTCCCTCTGCACAGTCCCAGGCAGCCCTGCAGAGAGCAATGAGGCAGGGGACAGGCTCTGATGTTTTGGAGGACTGTCCTTTATCTCTACATCTTGTCTGATTCACTGCATTAAGTCCTGATGAGACTGTTGCTGCCTTTCCCTCCTCTTCCCTCTCAGTCTTTGTTCATTCCTCCTCCCTTTCCAACTAATTTAAAAAAATACAGGAGATTAAAGTTACTGAGGAGGTGTGGTGGTTTTCAGAGTTAAACAACACTGAAAAAAAGTACTTTCCCATCATTTAGTATTTTAAAGAAGTAATAAGTAACACGGCAGGATACAATTGTAATAATAGGAACAACTCTGAGGTATCTGGAGCTTTATTCCGTTGCCTCCTGCCTCTCCTGATCACTATAAGTCATGCATGAGCTATTACTTTTACTGTACATAATTTCTGGTGTCCTTTGAGATTCAATCAGTCCCCCGATAAAGTGATTTTCTGATTTTTTCAGCCATGCTTACCTAGCTGTTTGTGTATGTGTGGATGTAATTTATCTGTTTATTATAATTCCAATAATGAAAAGAAAGTGAAATGCTATTATGAAGCTCAGCATGGTAATCAGTTTGTTGTTATTGCTGGTCATGACAATCATTCTAAAGTCTCTATTTTTTAAATGGCACACCTTAGATTTTTCCAAGGTGGATGGGATTTAGCCATAGCTTTAATGAAGATATGGGATGGTAAAACAGGAAAATTAGGCCGCAGTTCAACAAAGCACTTGAATGTGTGAATAACCTTACTCATATATCTGCATATTTTAAGTGGACAATTCCCACATACCATGGGAATGTTAGTTTTTTAAACCAGGGATTAGGTCCTTTATGCCGCCTTACAAAATCTAAAACTTGTGGAGTCTTTGTAAATAAGGTCATTAAAACTTAGGTCAATGAGAAATAAACTTGTATCTAGAGTACCTTTCAAAGGAGAGAGAAGATGCATTTCTAAATCATGCATCCATACCAAAGAAAATTAAACAGAGCAAGACATAGTTTAGGGATAATGGATATTTGCTGGTTGTAGTAAATACTTCCAAGAGAACCATCACAAAATTAGTTTTGTAACTTGAGCAGTAAATGTAGTCAGAACAATTCCTCAGTCAGTGGTCAAACAAGTTTTCTAACATTGATGGATACAAGCTAGGAAAAGTATTGAATTTTTTCCTAATTAGCCTTTTTTCCCTACAAAATTGCCTCTTAATAATTTCCCTTCATGTCCAGTGCATAAAGGTATCTGTGTATATGAATTTAATTTATATGCCAATGATGTTTTATACATTGTCTTGTCTGCATCTCATTACTGTCATTAATAAGCACTCCAATACATCTCGTTACAAGGTTAATTGGGACAAATCTAAAATACGTCCCCTTTTATATTGTAAATATGATATCTTCTGGCAGCACATTCCTGGTGGATGGACGCAAAAATTAGGGCGTCTTATTAAAGGTTCCTATAAAGTATCATAGCTGCATTCAGTGACTACATCATGCTGTAAATACACACGTTATGTCTGCACACAACATAATCAAAATGAATCCCATTTTCCTGGGATTGGATGGAATACAATTGTGTACAGCAACTCTTTTTTTTTTTTGGCCATACTTGTGGGTCAAAATCTTTTATATTGTATTATATGCATTGGTCTTTTTCCTAAGAGCTGGTATTTGGTCTTGAATGTACATGTTCTAAAAAGTCCATTCCTTTCCAAGGCTCAGCTGCAACCTGGTACGGCCAGTAAAAAACAAAAAGGCATTTTGCAAGGAGAAGGTGTTTTCTCTGGGTAACAGATAAAAGCCTTGGTGTTTTCATAGCAAAATGTATCTTATGTCAACATCTGTCAGTGTCAGCTTAGATAACACACCGTAACAAGCACATGGATCACATATATGCCTTTATTCCACAGGACCAAGGGTTAAAACTCAGGGAAAGTGAGACTTTCACTGAAATGTGCTCTCCTGTAGATGTGGCTCACACTGCCAGACCCTCCTGTCACACCAAGCAAAAGTGCAGAAGTTTTTGCAGCGTGGTTGGACAACAGGGGCTGTACATACGAGGGATCTCCAGGCGCTGTGTGCCTGTCATGGGTTAAAAGCTTCCATAGCATCCGTGAGTTGTGTTTGTGATGTTCCTTATGCAGAGGTTTATGTCCTATAATACAGATGACACTAACTCCTCTTCAGAGATCTGTGCCAAGACTAATATACTGACTAAATCCCTCCAAAAGAGGGCTGTCCTGGCCTTTGTTTTCTCTTTGAAGAGCTAAACTTCAGTAATTCTGCATCCCTTATTCAGGAGATCACCCTGCAACAAATTTTTGATTATAAGAAGCCCCAAAATGGAGACATGATCAGGAATCTGAAAGAAAGGGCTTTTAGGCAATGGCCTGAAACCCTGCAACTCCAGTCTTTCCTGTGAGTTGGATGCCTGGATGGAACCCTGTGACTTAAGCTTATCTTAAGTTCAGTCAAAATTTAATTTAGTCCACTCTGTACCTGGAAGAAAAATAGACTTCCATAATGCTGTTTCTATGGGA
Organism: Pseudotriccus pelzelni; assembly: GCA_035584735.1. Taxonomy (NCBI): domain Eukaryota; kingdom Metazoa; phylum Chordata; class Aves; order Passeriformes; family Tyrannidae; genus Pseudotriccus; species Pseudotriccus pelzelni. Next base: position 4,458,477 of record JAWMRA010000023.1, on the reverse strand, counting down.
GGCACAGAAATATTGTTCATGTTCTCTGTTAAAGTAGGAAACAACACTACAAAACTTTGGACAAGAAAGTGAATATGTTATTACAGAAAATGGTAAATTCCAGCCCTTCATTAGCTCAATAAGTCTATCCTTTTTTCTCTGACAAAGACTGTAAAGTTTCACGTCCCCAAGCATAACTTAAATAGTTTAGGCAGGCTGCATACCATAGCCCCAATCTAACTGATACAGTATTGTCACTTCAAACAACCCATATTAGTGGCATGTTATCTCTACTGTTGTTTGTTCCAGACCCTAGGCAACAATTAATTTTGTCATGCCAACAAATATTTCATTTGATTTCTAATGTACCATTGCCATAACAACTTGGATAAATATGCCCTAATAAAATCTATAAATTAGTGGATTTTTTCAAAGGCAGCTGGTTGATAAAAATCTGAATAAAAAAAACAAACAACAAACTACCAGATAAAACCAGAAAAAAAATTACCCTACCACAACCCCACCATCCTGTATTCTGAGACTGCTCAGTGGATCATAGAATGGTTTGTGTTGGAAGGGACCTAAAAGATCATCTCATTCCAACCCCCTGCTGTGGGCAGGGACATCTTCAACTAGCCCAGGTTGCTTAAATCTCCATCCAGCCCGGCCTTGAACACTTGCAGGAATGGGGAGTCCACAGCTTCTCTGGGCAGCTTGTGCCAGTGCTTTCCTCCCTATATCCTTGCAGAACTCATGACTGGAAGGACAGTGACAGAGGTACCAGCAGATCGATGTCAGTGGATACTGTGCTGCTTGTGTGTGCTTTCAGTGACCGCTTTTGTGACGTAAAGCCACGTGATGCAACCAAGACCCAAGCTCATGAAGTATTGCAGGGGGTTTCACATGTCAGGACCTGCTCCAGTTCTGGTGCAGGCTGGACCTAAATAATATTCTACAATAGTGATATGACTGATGCCGAGATGACCAGCTAAGTAACTTTCTTAATTACAGCTTTTTGTCTAAAGAGACCAATGAAATTTATATAGCTGTTGTAGGAAATACCATAGGGTTTTTTGCATTGGAATCAGCCTGCAAGTAGCACTCTGTGTTGCTAATGTTAAGTAAACGTTTTAACAGAGTAAACTTTAACAGTTGTTATCGTGCTTGAAACTTTTCTAACTTGGCTAAAGCAAAACAAATAATGGGTGTCGAGGATCTCATCCTGAGGAAGTTATGCCTCAAACCAAACCCCCAAACGTGCTTTTATCCCTCTAAATCATCCAATGTAGACATGCATCTACCACTGCAGCAAGTGAAGCACTGACACAGTTTTCCTAAGAATCTCTGTAGTGACTCAAGGCATACACCTGCATTTCCATTCTCAATGTCAGCTCAAGACAACTGTAGGTAGTCCTTGAATCTCAAAAAATGTTTGCAAGATGCCAGTTCATCTTTAATAACAGAGCTTTGACCTGCCTCCTGAGTCAGAAGGCAAGGATGCATCAATTTTCTCTTTCTCTTCTTCCTTAAGCTGGACAGACTGGGTACAAAAAGAGCACAACCACCTTCAGAAGATATTTTAACATGTTAGAGGAATTACTTTCTGGATCTTCAGTTTCATTCACCTTCTTTCAGCAATATTTCTCTTGTAGTTTGGTGTATTGGTGTATTTTGGTGGGTTGTTCTCTGAGCGAGTTCTGAAAAACAAAGAGAAATTCTGGTGCGGCCTTTCATATGTGCAGTGGTTGGTTTGGGCAACATATGGGAATATTCATTTTTCTGAGGAGCAGAGATATTGCTGCTACTTACCCAGTCAAAACAGCAATCAAAATGTTGTCTAAATTTTCAAACGTTAAAACAAGGAATCATATTCATAGGAATAATTTATAAAGCTTCTGCCACGTGTGATGATAACAAAGCATATTTTAATAACCCTAAAATACTGGCTGGAAAGCCCACAGGTCTTTCTTTTGTGTAGTTATGAATTCCTTCCTAAAATTTGTTACCTTAAAAGATACGGAGATAGTAGGCATGGCTCTGTACTAACACTCCCCTCTTACTGCTGTAAAATTGAACTATTCAAATGTGCTTCAAAAGATGAAGCAAAAGGAAAAGGGAGCTAGATTTGTCTCAGAGGCACCCACTTCTGATGGCTGAACTGTTTGAAGTCCAAAGAGATTCCAATGAATATGAGCCGAGGAGCGCAGTCACGTTCTCCAAGCATCTGTTCTTCAGGTGGATGTGACACCCTTCATAGGAGCAAAGGATTCTTCTCTCATAAGTGAAACTTTGAGGGGAATTGCTGGATATTCTAAACTCTCCTTGTTTGCTCACCTGCAGCCCATGACATGGTCACTTGTGTGTTTTGGAAAGTAGCTTTATTAAGGTATTTTGGTCTCTTCAGACAAGTGAAGGTCCCTTTACCAGGAGGAGCTGCTTAACAGGCTGTGGGCTCTAATTTCTGTTCAGCGCTGAGGGCTCCAATCCTCATTGACACAGGGGAAATCTGTGAGTGGAGCACATGGGGCTTTCTAGTAAAATGGTAAAATTTGTGAACCTCCACTCAGTGTTTTTCTAATTCCTGCAGTTGGAAGGGAGCAGTATGCCCTGAGCCTGGGGCATGGTAGGGTGTATGTTCCCCTTGTCACCAGGTAGCATCTCATTTCATCTCTAGATTGCTACCCAAACAAAACCAAGCCTTGAATGTCTAATCAGTGAGGTTGTTTTGATTTTTCTCTCAGCCATAAGTACCACCAGGCAATCAGCAATGAAAAGAAAAAATAAAACCAGGGAAAAGCATGTTCTCTCAATCTATTTTTAAATGTAAGTAATTGGCATTTTCCCCTCTGCTAACACAAGTTCCAGGTAAGCCCAGCTCAAATTGACCTCATCACACAACTCTCCAGGGAGGAGAGGATGGAAAAAAAGAGCCAGGCAATTGTGGCTTGTACCTGAAAACAAGAGAAAGCCAAGCTCAGCACCCTGCCTGCCCTGGCATGCATTAGGAATTCCTCAGCCCCACAGCCACCTCAAATCCTCCATCCATTCTGGCCTGCCCTGAAGCAGGGGGACCAGGAATACCTTCTGGCTGTGTGACACCAGGCAGAATATCACTTGGTAGCTCAAAGTACCTCTGCATCCGTTCCCCATGTGCCTTGCTGGGCTCTCACTACAGCACACAGTTTCTCAACAGACCCTGCATTCAGGGATGCCTCAATAAAGCAAGCTGGCAGAAAGAAAACCCCTTTACTGCTGTTCTTCAGGCTGCCAAACCTCCGGGAGGCCTTGTGGAATCATCTGTGATGATAATTTGGATGCTCTCAATCCCTGCAACACTGCCCAGAGTAGGAGAGGCGAACACAACCACATGAACATGGATCTAGGTAGTGAGACAGTAGTTAGACAGAAAAACTTTAGAAAGCAAGTTCCTGAAGAAGCTGGAGGGTGGGAGAAAAGAGAAGTGGTGCAGGCTCTTTCTACTGAAGATTTGATTCCCACCTCAGTTCTGCTGCTGCAGAAATCAGGACTGTGCTCCCGTGGCCTCATGCTTACTCAAAGTGAAGGGATTTGTTATAGATTTTTTTAATATATATTTAAAACTGCTAAAGCAGAATTTTGCTGTTAGGATGAATGTGGTGCTTTGGAAGCCAAAGGTGATCATGTGTGACGCAGAGCAGGTGAGAAGATATTGTATCCAATCAGATAAATTCTGGGTTTTTCTCCAGAAAATAAGTAAAAAAGTTTCATTTTCCTCCAGCAAAAAGAAAACTTTATCACTGCTGTTTCTGTCAAACTCTTGAAACTGACTTTATTATTGAGACTGGGAGAGACAGATCCTGATGCTTCCAGTTTCCATTTTGAACTGGAAGTAGCTCCTAAGTTGCTCTAGCAGTGGTGGAAGTGGGAATGCAGTCAGACTGCTGCTGCAAAAGTAGGAGGTTTTTCTGTCACTCTCAGATGTACACTTCTGTTACTGAGGTTTCTTATCAGAAAAAGCACAGTAGCACTAGAGCGTACCAACCCGAGAGCTCCCACAAAATGTCAGTCACTGCTGATAACGGGAGTTCCGTAGCAAAAACAAGATACTGCAGCTTCTTTATCTTCTTGTTTCGTTGCAACCATCCCTTCTGAAACACAGAGCTGGAGTCAGACAGGCTCTAGGAGCCACTGCATAAAACACAAGTGGGTGGGTTTGTGTTCCAGGGAAATGTGTATATCAAGAAGTGCAGGAGGGGCAGAAGAAGCCCACCCAGCAGGAACTGGAGATAACCGTGTTGTCTGTTGATCTGTCCAAGAAAAAGTGTCTTTATCTGGGTACTGTTCTCTGCTTCTTCAAAGGACTAAAGAAATGTTTTGTACCTCGTTGGATCATAAGGCAGTTTCTACCTTGAGTATTTTGAAAGCAATTTTAAAAAAGAAAAATCTGTTTTTTGAAACAACTCCCACCCAAGGTTTGGGCTGGAGTGCAAACAGAACTGGGCTGTTTGCATTTGTATGGCCAGAGGTGGGAAAAGCACAATAACTGGGGTAATCTGCGAATTGAATCCAGTAATGGACTCAAGTATTTACAGGAATGGAAACAGGAGTTATAGCATTATAACCTAAAAATCCTACTCACCTTCTGCCAAATGCAGGAGGCACAGAAAGCTGGTGGCTGTGAAGAGCCAGTTTTGCCTTTGAGGATGCAAAGAGCTGACCTGACTTTGATGGACCAAACTATTTCCACATGTGCTCCTTGGTGAATGCCACAAGAACAGGTCAGGCACTGTCTGTGGCACAGTTAGGAAAGTCTTTCCTTGCTAAGTATAGTTTGGAATTCCATTTGATTTATCCTCCTACCTGTAAGGGTTTGTTTGCAAATCATTTCACAGAGTCAGTGCTTCGGTTTGCAGGAGAGCAGAGCAGTGAGTCACGCCACAAGCTGGCACTGGCAAAACTCCTCTGTGCTAATGAGCTGCACCCAGGAAACGTCTCCTCTGCCTGGGGGAACTGCACCCCAGTCATCCTCCCTGCAGCTTGTCAGAGCCTTGGTGTGGTGGCTGGGAGCGTTGAGGGACATGTGGGACACGTCACCCCTGGGCAGTGCTGGGTTGTGCTTCCCAGACATCGTTTCCAACACAGGGTGGCAAGGCCAGCACCTCTTCACCTTGTCTCGCACTTTTAGGGAACGAACACCTGCTGCTCCACTCTCAGGAGGAGCTGGTGTACCTCCAAGTGAAGATCAGGAAGGGAGCACTGGCTCCCCAGGGGATGTGTCTGGAGTGTCCCTGGAGCAGTTTGGAGGGGCAGCAATGATGAGCAGTGTCTGGTTCTTTGCTCCCTTTTTTTGTGCTCATTTTGGAGGCTGGATCATAATGCTCTTAAAACATAGTAAGGCTCATAATGCTCTTTAAAATCACTTTTCAAGGAAACTAACGTGCTTTCTGTGAACTGATGCATGTGTTTATATAGTAGATATGTTAATATGAGGGGAATCTTTTCACCATTCAGTGAATAACAACGCTACAATAAGTGACATTATCTTTTTAAAACAAATGTTTTTGTGTACTAGTACCTTATCAAACATTATACTAGCAAAATAAAGTTCCTTTTCTGAGGCTGCTAATACAAAGCCTTATACATGTGCCTGTCTTGAGTATTGCTTAAGAGCAGTGGAACAATGAAGGCATTTGAAGACTATTAACACAAAATGAGCTCAGCCATTGATTTTATTTCACTTAGTGTTTTAAAATAGGTTGTGTGTTTTCTTCCCACACCACACATTCGGTGTTCATGAAACAAGTTTGCAAGTGGTTTGGTTTGAATGCTAAGAAAATAAATGCACTCAGGATACTGTTCTGTGACAGTTGTGATGTTCTCCCTAACTGATCACGCTGGGTTGAGTGAGGGCGGGTTCCTAATGTCAGCCGAAACAGCATTTCGGCTACACTGGTGAGCAAAATCCCACACTTGTCACTCAGAGAGCCAGCCTGAAAAATGCAGGATATTTTCTCTTACATTAGTTTCAACAACCCACTCTCACAAGTGGAGTTTGCTCACTGGCACAGTTTTTGGGGATTCATGGGCTAAGGGGGTACTACAGTATGAAAATATAAATCTACTCTATTTTAATTGTAAAACAATAACTAATATTAGAGTTGTGCAAGTATCTGCCAGTTTAGGTTATGCTTATGCTGACATTTTGATGGAACACTTCAGAGGTATTTTTCTGTGAGTACCAATAATGGTTTTTGTACGTGTGGATTAGTCATATGGGTTAATACCATTATCACAAAGTACTTGTGAAAAGCAATAGTAAGGAAACCGAACTGAATATGGGCAGGCAATACTGCTAATAGCATTTAAATTTATGTGGCAAATTTACTAACATGATGTTGAAAAAATACACGGCATCTAATTAGAGAAGAAAATCCTTCACTTCGCATGCATTTTATTTTATGCAGCATGGACTGTCATTCCTCCTGTGAAGTTTATATTGGTTGAAAGCATAAATTTTGCTGATATATATCCAGGTTTCCGTTCCCAGTGGTGAACACTGTTACATTTAGAAAATTGACAAAATCAATGGCAATAAACCAAAGATCAATTTAAATTTCACATTTAGCTACTTGTTTTAGAGTCTCTCTGAAATTTACAGTCACTAACATGTTTTATATTTAGAAGAAATAAATGAATGCAGCTGCTGCCCATTTGTAGCAATTGTTTCTGAAATCTGTGAACTGAGAATATATAAATACACATATAAAATTAGACATAATACACATGACACTGTTGCTCTGACATATCGTTCTCTGCAGGTTGTTTCCTTATCTGTTGAAATTATTAGAGAATGGTCACTAATAAGTGTTATAAAAGTAATGAATAGTAATAGTTTTAGCTACCCAAGCTTTCAAAGCTGTTAATTTACTCTCCCATTCTGCAATAGCTGTCACTCTAAAATCAGGTCACTATAGAGGTAAGAATCTATAAATATAGTGCCTATGTCATATCCCATCATCTCCAAAAAGATCATGCTCTCTGTCTGTTTAAGAGGTTTACATGCTCCTTATAACACATGTATGATAAATTAAGCACTCTTTTCTGGGCCCCTTTAAATGGAAGGAATTGAAAACACGGTAATGATATAATTAATTACGGTCTTATACATGTAGAAAAATTACACCTTTTTCGATTAGCGTGAAATATAAGTGTCAAATCAGTAATAAAATCCTGATCAATAAAACAATAATAACGATGTTGTTAAAAGCAGACCTAGAAAGGTGTTCATGGCAGCGTATTTTAGGGGTTAGAAACCCTTTTAAAATAAACGGATTTCATCTTTACACTGTGTCATCTAAATCATTACAATGTTTGTGTATACAATTATCATCAGACGATAAATTGCAGCTATTGAATGGATTAAGTTTGAACTGTTTGACCTCATAAATCTGGGTTTGTCATAGCTTTAGTAAATGCTTGTGTAACAATCAGTTGATTACATGGCAGAGCAGATGTATGTATGTTAACTGGAAAATATGCAAGGACCAGGGTAATTCAAATATCATTGGAAGAAGTTTATAAATGTCTGACAGTATCATGTTAACCTGTTCTCAATATACCTTTTTAGTTGGTATCAATTTGTATTCTATTTTTCTTCCTATTTTACTGTGAGATTTGAAGTTAATAGATAAAATAGATACAAATTAAAAGTAAAATCTTGATGTTTCTGGAAGAGAATTTAATGCAACAGGGGGAGTGAAGTATTTTGGTAGGATCTGGTGAGCCACGGTCTCAAAAAATCATTAAAAATGGACAAAATAGCAACCAAGAGTAAATAGCATCTGGGGAAAAGCAGAAACACATTCTTTAAGTGGAAAAATGGTGTGAAAAAGCATAAACCCACTTCACAAAAGTGGAGCAATAGATTTCTGCAGGATTATTTTAATCTAAGGGTTATATCCCACAGACAAAAGCTCTGGACCTGTGTGATGTGGTTCACCTGAAATAAGCATGGACAGAAAGTGAGAGCTTTTTCCCCTTGCTCTTGGAAGTCCAGTGTTTTTTTCAATACTACTGATAAGGGAAGAGATAAAAATAGTTCATATTACACATTAGCATTTCTACTTACAGGTAACAATTTTGTTACTGGACAACTTTTTAAAAAATTTTACACAAAGTTTCCCCATGCACACACCAGCAGGGTCTTTGTCTTCTCCTAAGAAAAGAAACAACCACATCTTTGAATACTTGCTATATGAAAAATCAAACTCTAGTTATTGTGTGGATCAAGTATTTTCTAGAATGGTGATGATTTGTGAAATCAGCTCAAAAATTATGGTAACCTGGTTGATTGTCAGAATCCCACTGGTACTAGAGGTGGGTTGTACTGATTTTGGCTAAAATATTCAGCTGTAACAAAGTAATTAAATCTCTGTAGACATCTGGGTCAAAATTCTTAAGTGATTTTTGACCATTTAAAAAATGTCTGTTCATGGCATAGTCCTTGAGTATTTTATTTTTAAAAATTGCATATTTTTTCAATGTTGAACTTAGATTGCTTTCATTTTGATATTTTTAAAGAATCTCATGTTCAAATCAAACCTTCTGAGAGTAAAATATTTAAATAAATCCAGAAGAAATTTCTGTTTTTATGTTTCTATTTAAGAATTAAATTATTTAGTTTGGGCTCCCACATGAAAATTATTTTTTTTCCCCCTTTAACTTCTTAGCTGACTAATCTAATGTAAAAAACTCAGCTCTTTGAATAAGAAGAGACATGTTCACAGAGTGCACACCCACCAAAAGGTATGTGTAGTGTAAGTGCATTCTGTGCTATCCACGTCTCTTCCTATTTTTGTTCAGAATGCCTTTGAAAAAAGATTTTCCTCTTTGTGAGAAATACCGTGCTTAACAAGTGTCACTTGAAATTACTATTTTTGTATGCTCCAATGAGAAATATTTGCAAGCAGTGCAATCGTGCTGCTCTTTTTGAACAGGTCTGCTCTGCCCAGGCTTCAGAACAGGGACTTGAAGGTTGGTGAGGGTACAGCCTTTATGTCATAACGTGCCTTTTATTGTGAGAACCTTCAAAATCCAGCCAGGTTATACACTGACAGAAATTGCAGTTTGCACTTGAACGACAAAGACTTTGATATTTAGCAGCTCAGATTTCCATATGTTCTGTCATTGTGGAGCACAGACGAGCCTCTGCAGAGCAGCAGTGCCGCTGCCCCCGCGCCGAGCCCAGCCCTCCAGCCCTTCCCCAGCTCCCACCTCCAGCAGCTCTGGGGAAACGGTACCCCCCAGAATAAATCAGAATATATTCCCACAGCTGTTCCTAGATGAACTTAATTCGTCATTGAAATGTCAATGCTATTTAAAAATTGGTAATAATAACAATAACAATTTTAATATAGAAGTTTTATTGTGGGTATTTTCCTCTCTCCTTTAAGGTTCCTACATGGCTGTCTCTCTTCTTAGCTTAAGATTTATCTGCCTTTAAATAGTGAAGGCAGATTCTCATTTTAAGGAAGATCCTTAGGGTGTAAGTTGCTATTGCTCCAAGGAAATTAGTTAAGTTACAAATTTCACCTCTGCAGGATACTGCTCTTAAATAATATCATACTAAAAGCAACAGGAAGCATTCTGTTGTGAAATCTGCCTGTTGTGGGCGTAGCTGTCTGTGTGAAGTCCCTTATAAAAGTACCTGGGATTAGATTGTTTAGTTTGCTTAATTTCTCTTTTCACCTCCAGCCAGATGGCTGTGGAGGGGTTAATTTGGAAGGCATTACAAAGTCATTTCTCTGTAGCTGTTGAAGTCGAAGTCTGCCTGAATTTGTGCCATTCCTTCACATTCAAAAATAAAAAAATAAACTGTCACAGAGGTAATGTTGCGGTATCACTTGAGTTGCCAGTGAACAATATAGTCTATATCATAAGAAAAAAAATATACATATTTTGCCACAAGCCTCTGATCAGTAGACACTCCACACGGAATGAGCATAGCAACTACATTATCTTTCACCCTGAGGTTGAGGTCATTGTCAAGGATTTGAGGACAAGCTTGTATTGCAGCTGCCTGCATTTAGAGCTGTCAAAGCTTAGGAAAAACCTGCCTGATGGACACGCTCTTGTTTTGTATTAATTTTTTTTTAAAGCCCTGCAATCCTATGGGAGATTTAATTAAGACCAGCGCGGAAATCTCCAAGAAAAGAATAGCACCTTTAAGTACCTGTAGCTGTTTTTCATTCTGGTCCTGTGAACTCCCACAACTGAATTTAGTGCAAGAGGAAAGCAAATGACTAATGAATGGTACCTACTCTCCAGAGCAGCTCCCTATTCTTTGCTGATGCCGCAGCTGAAAGGCAAAGGCTCGCTGAACTTCCAGCTTTGGAGGGGCTTGTTTCACGGATATTCAGATCTCAACAAAACAGCTTGCCGAAGCCCTTAACTGTATTACAATTGGCCTCTTAATGAACAGATGAACTTTTCTTTTCACCGTTTCAAGTCTGTTATCCAAGACTAAAGGGTAGCATGGCTATTTCATTTCTGACCTGCCTAACATATAATTAGAAGGTTCCTGGAGGTACTTATAATTGAATTATGGGTTGTTTCATGAACATTCTTGCTGGTAGGTAGAGATGTAAAAAGCAAAGCTCATCTGGAATGCATGCAGGGAAAAGCGGATGATTTAGTAGGTCTGTATATTGCCTGAAATATTAGATTACAAGTATGAGTCAAAAAATCCACTGGTTAAAATTTATTTTTATTAGGAAAATTATCCTAAGTCTATAGCACCAATTTCTGTGACAGTATAACTGGATACAGCTCGATTGATTTTAGTGAAGCTCTACTCATTTATACCTACCTCAGGTTAGAGAAGGGTCCAGTGAATTAGTCCCAGTGACATATTTATCAGACATGAAACATTCAGCTAATCTCTTGGAGCCCTGTAATTGGCTAACATAAAACATTACTGGATGATTAAAATTACAGTTGACTTTCAGATTTGTTGTCAAGTAGATTTGAAATGTGGGGAAATAACTTAAAGGGTCTCTTTTGCACTCTCTCTCCCATGTTTATGGATTGATTGTCAGATGCGCAGCCCTTGTAGGGGAGCAACTCATGATTGCTCTCAGCAATACACGTCCTTCACCTCCTGTGGAAACTGCTGCTCTCAGTGCATGGGCAGGATTATTTAGATAAATGTCAGCTTGGAAAATACAGGAGTATTACTAAAGGGGAAGGACAGCACCTTTCAGATAGGACCAGCTTTGTCCTCTGCATCATTGTGGATTTGGTTGTGATGGAGGTCCCAGCTGCTCTCTTTTAAAATGCTGCCAAGCAAAGATTCTTACTAATTTGTACTTTGACTAAAGATAGCTAAATAACAGGCTATTTCGTCCTGTCAGGGATGCTTTTGGAACAGAAACAGTTACTGTTCAGACATCAAGAATACCTGTCTAGTCTCGGTTTGTTTAAAACAAACCCAAAAGTCCCCTGCATCTTTATCCAGATTTGAACTTTTCTCATTCAACTCCCTTTTAGTATATATATACCATTTTTCCCAAAAGATAAATTAGGCAAAAAACTGAACAAAACACAGAAATCAGAATGTTCCCCTACTGTGTCAATCTCTGCATAAATGTGGAGAAGAAATGAGGGGAGGTTTGAGAAGTAAAAACATTGACCTTTCCAGATGCAGAAGAGGCAAAATTAAGTTCTGAGGTCACAGTGTGCTGCATGATAGAATAAGAGACAAGGAGCCACCCTCTACAGCACTACCCATGGGTTGGGAGCCACCGTGATGGCTATTTCAATTTCTTATTTAGAAACAGGCCAGTATTGGTCTTTAATTTAGAAAGTCATATTTAATGAATTTGTAAACGATAGCAAGAAAGCCTTTCTATAATCTGTATTAAACCATTTGATAACAGGGGAAAAATCTGATTTTATGAAGCTAATAACTATTTCATCTACCTTCAAGTCCTATTGCAGAGGCAAAACAGGAGTATTGTTTTTATTTTATCTGTGGTACATTCTTCAGAGGAAATTTTGTCCCACCTTACCTTTTAAACTAAGAGCATATTGATAAGCTTGGCACTCCTAGTTTACTGTGCGTCAAGTAAAGAGTGTTTAAAAAATATCTGTCATCTTCAAGTGTAATGATCTGTTTACTAAGGATCTTCAAATAGTTTTTGATTTGTTTCCTTGCAAAGCACTGAGTAACAATAATAAATGCATTATGTGCTGTAGTCCAGCAGAATTAGCTTAATAAGTAATATCAGCAAAGCAGATAGAATCTGATAACCCTTCTCTGGCACCAAAAATCATAAATCTGCTTGTATTGTTCCCTTTGCTAGATCTCATTTGCTGAACGGTCTTGTTGACATTGACAATTTCTCTCTCTTTGAAATAATCAATATTTGAAATGCGGAACTAAATGCAGACTGGGAGTTTTAGACATGTATAAGTTTGTCTTTTTTTTTTTTTTAATGATTGTGTGTTATTTATTTCAGTTTGAAGGCTCTTTGGTAAGAGTATAACTTTAGGTAACTGATACCTGAGTAGCAGCATCCTTTTCAACTATGGCAGTGCTTACTTTCAGGTTAAAAATCACTGTATGTTTGAAAGATGTTTAGTAATAACTTCCATCAACCTTGTGTCTGTACAGTCTCTGATCACCATCTATTTTTGCTAACTCCAGTGGAGAGCCCACTGTTCTTTGTCACTCATCTTCACTACTTGTGTGTGTATTACCAGTATTTATGATACTTTCGGAGGGCAATGCTGTCAACAGCACGTTGCTGCTTTGCTCTTGTTGTCTCCTTAAAATTCTACCGACACCAAAAAGCCTTCCTTTTTACCTCTGAGCAAATCCACGAAGTCACAATTTTATCTTCTTGTGAAAATCAGTTATCTTCTTGCTCTTTCTTTATCCTTTAAATCACTTTGAAGGAGTGGGCTGTTGATTGCCATTTCCTGTTCTCGTAAGAGCCTCAGTGTTTCAGGAATGGTCAGTAAGAGGACTGCATCAAACCTCTTTTGCAAATGGACTGAGGAGGTTTTGCTTTGTTTTTAAAAAATGTTTTGTTCTTTTTTGAAAAGCAAAACACTAATTCATTCTTACAGCAATCGTGTTAGAAGGGTGAAATATTGCCAAGAAACTATTTTCTTATAAACGTAATTCACGTCTCCTCATTCCCTCTTCAATTTCCCTTCTTGCTGCAAACATCTAGACATTTCCTGTCAGAACATGAAAGTCTTTGCTTATGTCTTATTTCTTCAAATGATTCAAAATGTGCACTCATTGAAATATTGAGATCCTCTACTGAGTATTTACTGGTTTTCCTACAGCTGCACGATATTTTGGCAGCTTTTAAAATGTTTGTTTCTGTCAGTTCGTGCTGAACATCACCTTTGTCCACAGGAGCAACCATTAAAGCCCCTGATTCCTGGCTCCAGCATTGCGGTAAGCAGCCACCATCTACCCAAAATTGCTTTGTTGAGTGAACACCGCCCATGCAACAAACTGGAAACCATAAGTTCCCACATGAGGTGCTTTTGTCATTCATATTGTCTCTTGGTTTCATCTGAGGGGAAATGTACGATATATATTGAGTTTTGGAGATGAGAGTTTTGTTGTGGTAATGCTTGTTCTGATTTTTTCAGGTGTTAGTGACATGTCCATTCTACCAATCTGTGAAATACTTCATTGTTACCTGTTTCTAAGACAAGGCATAAAAGAGTAATAAATTTTTCAAAAGCTGAGATTCCAGAAAACTTCTGCGCTGTCAGTTTTTCTTTTTGTTTTTTTTGTTTTTTTTCCCAAATGAAGAATAATATTTGTGGACTTCAATCTATTGCATTTGCCGTATTTCACAGAGGTGTTTGTAGTGCAGAAGGCCCCTCTGACTGCTTGAAGGTTTAGTTCAGTGCACCGTGATTTAAATGTTTGGGGGCATGTGTGACTGTGAGCGCACGTTCAAGAAGCAGTTTTTATGGGGTGCAGGGGGACACCTCACTGCTCAAGAGTGGGCTTTTCTTAAGAGCTTTGAAGATGGTGTTGAGGAACTGATCAGAAAGGGGTAGTTTATCACAGAAGGATGAGCTAAAAAATGTGATTTCTTTTATTTGACAAAGAAATTTGGAAGATCATAAGGTGCCTCGCAGATGCATCATGTTGGACACCCACAATTGCAAGTTTTGAATGTCTTGACTGTGATGTTTTCAGTGCCCTAGGCTGGTGCCAGCATCATTTCACTGGCTCAGCAGCCATATGAAGCAATGAAGTTGCTTCATTTGTTTTACTACTTCTTTTAATTTCTGTGTGAGAGCTTTTTAGCCTTGTAGGCATTGGACATGCCAGTCAGCCACGCTGTGTGGTTTCACTGGCTCTTAATTAAGCTGATGGTCTCTCAGTATCACCTTTTCAGTCTCTGTAATATTAATTTACTGTTATAGTTAGGCCAGTAATCAAACTACATTTCCCTCTAACTGTGAATGTTTGCTATTCTGAATTTTATTCAGTGTTCCCATCTGTAGCTTACATTTCTCTCTACTTCTTGTTTCTTTATTTAAGAAATTACTATCCTTTCCGTTTCCACTCACCGCCTCTCTCCTTATTATTTCTTTCTGGCTCAGTGCATTTACCTGCCAGCTGCTTCCCTTTGAATTTTTCCAGCTTCCTTTGTATTCTTTCTCCACCCATCTACCAGTATAATAATATATCCTGTTGCAGCAAATGTGTCTGATCCCATGCACAGCAGTTAATCTGTGAATTTCCTTAAGGTTTTTTTTCATGTATGATTTGCTCTGCACATGCCACTGTAAAATTATATTTTAATTTGTTAAAACCTCTGACGGTTATTAATATTTGAATCAAATCAAGTTAAATGGGAATGTTTCTCAAACCCAAGCCTGTATATTGAAGGAGACTGTAAAGGCTATCACTGTGTCTTGTTGGAGGCTCACGGAAAGTTTTCAGCCATCTCAAAGGAAGCATCAGTATTCATTTTTGCTGCTGAGCCTTATGAATCCTTATGTTTATAACACTCCTCAACTGGAATAAATCTTCCAGCTGATTATCACAGCATTTGGCACAGTGCCACAAGCAGTTCTGGGAACAGTATTCAATCAATGTGTAAACTAGTGAAATGCCAGGAACTTTTAAAAGACCATGAAGGATGATTAGTTAGTAAAGAATAAACAATGTTCCAATGTTGAGTACAGCTACCAGCTAATGCAGGGCTGAGAAGAATTTTCCATGATTTAAAATTAATATAGAACTTACAATTTCGGCAGGTATTTATATTTTGTTATTTGGCACTCTGAGGTTTATGTAACTGAAGCCAGGTATACAGGGGTAAGACTTTAAAAGAAATAAACACTTTGATTATGCTGTAGTATGTTTGTATTACCAACCATTCTCTCAGTCTTGATTCATAGATAAATAGGAAACTAATGGAATATAAAAACTGAAAAATTAATAAAAACATTTTAAGATCTTAAGGACTAAGAGAATAAAAAATCCCTTTTAGTCTTACTGGAATAGTCATGCCTTACGTTGTTGCCCTTCATACTAAGTTTTGGTGATTAATTTTATTCTTATAATAAGAATGCAACCTTTCTACGTTAATAGCACTTGTACTATTGGGGAAAATGAATTTTCTGTCTATGTATGTTCGAAAGAATCTAGTTTTCAGGCAGTAATAGACTTCTGCATTTCCTTCAGAAATTAGTGCTCTCTGAAGTGCTCACCTAAATCCTAAAAACCAAAATAATCCTTGAGTCTCAAAGGACAGAGTTAGTCCTATGTACTTATATGCTAAAGTTCTGGTTTCCACAGCTTCCACATTATATACAGTGATGCCTTTCATTTAGCTGCGCTCATTCCAGTGTTGATGGGATCCGTGGGGGTTAATTAAGGGTAGTTTATAATCTTTAGGAGATCCTAAATTTTCCCTTAAATTTAATAACCAGTCTTGAATGCAGAGCTCAACAGCTGAGATATGTAACCTCTATCTCCTGGAGCACCATTTCCATATATAAAGTTATTTTTCAGATGATGCACCAAACTTTGGCTCCTTGTTTACTAGTCAGGCATATCAAGAGCTAGGTTGAAACTCAGAGCCCAAAGTATTTTTATATTATTTGAAAGAGCAACGTTAAGTAGGCAAAGTATGTGCTGACAGCCTCTCAGACACACTGTGGTAGCACAGAGTCAGTCTGTTGCTGCATCCTGCCTACTGTTTGGTGCATAAAAATAATATCAGCCTTGTGTGTGACAAGAAGGTGTCGGGATATTCTCTTGGTGAGGCTGGAGACCGGAGATGTCTATATGCTTCATGTTATGTCGTTACATTTATTGACAACTGTAAATATAATACAGCTGAACTCTGCCACGCTACAGGAAAAAATACGTAGGCTTGCATTCCTCTCACAATAGCATTTAGTTCTTTAAGTCCAAAAACTGCACGGGGTCATGCACTGGGTTTATTGGATCTCATAGTTTTATACTTCTATACCCAAAAGTTCAGGTCAGCTGTGTGGTTTTTCCCATGATCTCATTATGCGTGTCAGCAGCAGACATGCATACAAAAGCGAAATCGTTGAAAAATATTTGGATAATAGAAGAGTTCAAGTTTTCTATTCTCAGGCAGGATTTGTAGTCATCTTTTGAGCAGTGCTTTACAGTAGTTACACTATATTCCAAATGGGAATAAATACATGTTTTCTAGGGACAAGAGTAATATTATGACAGAAAACATAATAAAACACTGAATTGGCAAGATGCAAGAAAATAGGGGTAAAAAGAGGACTGCTCAGTCTGGTTTGAAATCTCTAATTTACTATATAGCTGTGCAGAGATGTTACAAAAACAAGGAAGTAACATAAATTACAAGTGTGTAATGTGCAGAGAATTGATACCCTCCAACAAATAAGATGTTTTGCTGTGTATATCCCTCTTGGAAACATCTGCCCGCATTATTTATACACAGAATTGCTGTATCTCAATTTTTTTTCTTCTGACTGAGTCCTTGTGCATATAGGATTTGTACTGTAGTACACTTGTGAGATGTTACGAGATGAGTGGGGACCAGAAAAGCAATAAGGGGGGTGTGCAGAGTTGTTTGTGTGTGAGAGGCAGAGAGGAGATTTGGCACTGGGCAAAATAGACTTAGAAACAATAATTGTATTTTAAGATACTTCAGCGTGTACTTTTAACACTGGATTTTTTTTTTTCCTAATGGATTTGACTTTTTTAATCCATGAAGAAGGTTAAAAGCAGTATCTTTGTTGAATAGCTACTGTATATCTAATTCTTGGAGGGTTTTCTTTTTTTTCCCCCTCATGATGTGGAAATGGTTTCAATCCCTTTTAATATTCATTTAATGTCAGTGCAATATATATTGCCACCTTACTTACTGCATTAGTAAAAAATGTGCTTATGTGCTATGATTCTCTTATGATAGAAACATAAAATCTCAGAAGGATCAAAGTCCACCAACATTCACCCTCCTGTAACAGCAGGAAATTGATCATGCGAGAGATGCTCACCTAATGCTAACATATTATTATTATTTATTATAGCACTAACAGCGTGCGAGGTGCATTAGACGCCAGTGTGAAGATGAGGTCCTTGTCCTGGAGTGGCTTCAATCTCCGGGGTGATCTTGCAAACACTTAACTATGTGACCAACTATATATATATACGCATGAAATCTTTCTAGCTCACATATTTAAGTGATTTTCTTTTTTCTTATGTACAAGAACATTCCTGCAGGGTCCACAGCACTAATTAAACTTAACATTTCTCCTCTGCATCACAGGGAATGTGAATACATAAAGGAGAAAGGATCAAACTCCTCCAGTGCCTTATGATTGTATAGAAGTTTTATTAAAAAAACGCCACTTCTTTTCACTAGGTGCCTCTTATTTCCCTACACTGTATTTCCCACTCACTATTTTACAGCGAATAAAAGTTATATTTTGTTATGCAGCTTCATGAAAACAAAGATCTTACTGACCACAGTGAAATTTCCAAAAGGCACCACTCTTGGACCATAGTCTCCAGAGGCAGTTATGTAAACCAGCTCAGAAAAAGGACATACATTATACTCTGTCATGTATATTCTAGGGCGATTGAAATGGCAAATTCTGGTCTAAATCCAAGCTAAAGTAAGTTTTGCCCAGACCTCCATAAGACCTCCCTCTTTGAACCCTCCTGTGCTTGTGTGCTTGCTTCTAGTGCTTCGAGGAGGTCTTGCAGAGCATCACCAGCGTTTCTGGCTGTGCTGCTGAGGTCTGGCAAGGCAGGAACTGGCATCTTGTTCCCTGAAGTGAAATTACCCAGAGATATCAGCAGATAGATTCACTTCTCAGCAAAATTATTCAGCAGATTTTCAGTGTGAGTGTGGCAGCTCTGTTAATCTGCATTGCCTACAAACGTATGGTTTTGTTGCATATTGTTGGATGTCGTAATAGCTTTCATTTGTGAAACATCTTTTTTTTCAGAAGTCCCCAAAATGCTAGCAAATGTGAATAACTTAGATCTCTCTGTTTTGGACATATGAATCTTAGAGATTGCCAATGCCTTTTCAGATGTTGATGAGAGAGGAATGTAAATCCATCTTTTTCATGGACACATCTTGGATGGATACATCTCTTGCTAGATTTTTATTCTGCTAGTTACAGTGCATTCCCATCAACAGATCAATGCAGTGGGACTGATGGACCATGCTGGCTTTCTTGACCCCTGTGGTCACATCCCAGCCACTGATCCGTTTCTCGCATTTCTGACCCAGGAATTTTATCCTGATGACAGTCATGGACTACCGAGTCCTGGCTGTGGACATCGGGGCTCTGAACTGAGCTTCTACTTCCCATGTAATCTGCAATCAAAACCTCTTGTCAACCATGTTACATTTCCTGTTTTTAAAAACAAAAAAATAAGCAAACACAACAAACTAACAACATGCAAAATATATTGATAATGAGAACAAGTTTATAATTACCAAATGCAGACAGAGATATCAAAGCAGTGTTCTTCAAACAAGATATTATTTTGTAATTAAACAGAACTTCAAAAGAAAAAAGCTAAAGACATGATTATTATAATGTGCATTAAGTGCAATTGAAACACTATTTGAGTAAAATAATGCTGGGTAACAGGGAGGAGAATATAGAGGGAAGGAAAAATTAAAATCACTCAGTGTTAAGAGAAGCAGGTCCAATTATATTTGGATAATTATGTTTTCTTAATACCTGTGTTATAAAATTATTCCTTCATTATTTATTCTACAAGCCTTAATTGATAAATACTAGGTGACTGATTCTTGCAAAAGAGCAAGCGCTTGGTGGAACGTATTCTGAGCTGGTCTGGTTCATACTTATCATAAAAATGAAAACTACTGGAGCATAAAGAACTTACAAAAAGGCAGCATTACTGTGGATTTAGTACAGTTGGTGTTTGATACACTGAGTTGTATTCATCACATACACTGTGTCAAGGCATTGCTTACAATGCGTCAGATCATCTTACAGGCCATAAGCAAGCACAATATTTAAACTGAATGATGCATTTGGCATCATTCTGCGTTAATTCTTATATAATAAAGTATAAAAAAAGCAAGTAGCATCCATTTCCACGTAATCTCTCTTCAAACTTATCTGTATTTGACTGTATTTTTCCCGTCAGCTTAAAAAAAGCAAATATGACTGAGAAGCCACCGAATTTAAAAAGGGTATTACAAAGACATTTAGTGAGGACATGCTATTTACTGGCTTTTTGATGGCTATAGTGTTTAAGCACATCACAAATAGAAATGGGCTTATTTCACATCTTCCTGAGACCAAGAGGCATTAGTAATATTCCCATTTACAGCAACCAGAGCAATACAGTGAGGCTCGGTGACATGGCTGCACCCTGCGGGGAGTCTGTGGTGCAGCTGGAAACAGAACCACATTGCTTTGACTGTTTTAACTGCCACTCTTAAAATTTTTAACTGGTTTTGATCCCCTGCTAAGGGATGCTTCTTTCCTTGTTAAACCTGTCTTTCCAGCTCGACAGTGTAGCTGTGAGTGCCACTATACAAATCCAGACTCCTCTTCATATTTGAAAATGCCAAGGGAGACACAACTGTCAGCAGAGCTCTGGGAATAGCAGAGTTGTCTTGTTCCTGGTGGAGGTTTTCCCAGTCCCGCTGCACAGAGCAGAAGATTTGTTTCTCTTCACTCAGACCTTTGCTTTACCCGTCTTTTGCATGATGTATCCCATCATTGTGGGATCACCCAGACAGCAGAGACAGAGGTATCTTGAAATATATCCCGTGCTTCCCCCGAACAGGGAAAGTACATTTTGATTTATTCTGCAGGATGAGTAGTTCCAGAAAAAACCTTTTTATTACATGTTCCGTAGGTCAAACCCGAATCCACGTATAGTTGAAGCTGTTGGTTGCCAGCCCCCTGCAGGCATATACTACTTCTGCTTGAAAGGATGACCTAAAATTTCTTCTTTTTCAAAGTTTTGTCAGGATGTATTCTCATTAAAAGGTTCTTTTGTCAGGAATTCAGATTTTTTTTCCCATGCCTTTATGGAGATGATAGTCTCTTGAAACACCATGGACCTCAGTAACTTCTGTAATAGGGGTCGAGGTATGAAAAGAACAGTTGAAGATTTAATGAAGTACGCTCGAAATTTTTTGGCCAAAGTTTACTTTTGCCTCCCCCATTTCAAGACACCAACAGGCTGTCCTTGCTTTTGGAGCGTCTCGTTCTCAAGGCTCTCACCTTGCAAATCTCTACGTATGTGCTTTATTTCTCAAGTGTACACAGACCACAGCCAAAGCACGGGCATATGTGTGCGTAGGACTAGGATGTCGTCTGGCAGATGGTGCCGTGGCACCTAGATTTGTTCAGAAGTCAACTGAAGCTTCCATCATTTCATGGAGATAAATAGGAAAGCAATTTCTGAGTGTTATTCACTCGGAGTTACTTAGAAGGAACAGCTAACATAGCATATAAAAAACTGGGGGTAACCTGCACGCTCTGTGGCTGTGTATGCAAAAGTTGAATGCCATTTATTTAACATTTTGCATGCAAATGAACAAGGTATTATACCATGAAAACAAATATTTTCTACAGAAGGAGAACAGATACATCAAAATCAAGGAGAATAGCCCTGAGCCTTGAATCTTAATATAACTGTTAGCTCATTAGCACGAAACTTGGCGGGTTTTGTGCGTCCCAAAATGTCCTTATCTCTGCAGAGCTCTGTGCTGATTGCTGAAGGTGATTTTGAGACGAAACACTTGCAGAACGGTACGATACAATTTGTCTTTGTGTCAGAGGGAACTGTTTAAATGACTTGAGGTAAGTCAGCAGAATAATATAAGCACATGTTTGCCCACAGTCTTACCTGAAGATATAGTTGAGCTTGTATTACAAAGAATTCAGCTGTATAAATACCTCGTGCCATCTGTGTATGGCAGGGGAATTGAGCCAGTAGAAGCTCAAGACCTGTGTCAGTGTTCTCACAGAAGGACTGTTTATGAACAGATGTTATGTGGTGTTTTTCACAGAAAATGGGCTCTGGAGAGAGAAAATGTCTATCAATTACTGAGGTATTATGTATAACAGCAATTTTTAACCTTGAGAATGATACTTAAAAGTTCTCTGTGAAATATTCAGTGCTGTGACCACTTCCTTTGTGTAACGTAACATATGCCCTTGCCTATTGCCCAAATTCTTTTTGATATTGCATTTTGAGTTCCTTTGAAGAAAATATATTAGATATTGTAGAACTCATTATTCCCATGGTAAAAAAAACAAAACAAAACAAAATAAAACCAGGGCCTGACTGAAAAACTCCTTCTATTTGCTGACTAAAAACCAAGCTGAGGTTTTAAGAAGGTGCTTGTGTATTCTGTTTTGTGCTCCTCAGACCTGTCTAAGGAATACATAGATTCAAAAACTGTCATTTACTAAGCAAATTAGAAACGCTAAATGAATGGAAAAAACACATATTTTAGCTAACCTGTGTTCAAGCCCTGGTAATTAACACTAATTTCATTAGGGTGTTTGGAGGAATGAGGTCTTAATCTTAGTGAATAAAGATGAAGTTACTTGCAACTGAAAATCAGGCAATATTCTGTAAAATTTAGTAACTGTTATATAGATGTATTTATTTAATAGATTGCCAGTGCTAGTTTGATTAGACTGTCATATCTTATTCTCCATTTTTATTGCTTCTTTAAACTGTTGACTTCAGAGGATCTTTGAATTTGGGCTTTCCATGATAATAAAATGATAAAAAAGGAGCCCCCAGTTGTGGCTAACAATTACAGCTATCGGAATTGGACTCTGTTTTACCAATCTGCTCTTGCTTCAGGAGACAAACTGTATCTTGCAAAAATGCACCATTATTAAATATTCTTACACAGGATGTCTATGATTCTATAAGACCCTTACATGACCTGTGGACAGACACTGTGTTTTGCATAATATATATACTTTTATTTTCCTCTAGCTTTCTTATTATTTATTCAATAAATCCTTTTTTTTTTTCTTGCTGACAGCAGTTGTATTTATAAAGCTAAATCCAACACAGCAAAATGTTCATCACTTTATAAACTAAACGCTAATGTTTTATTTATGTGCAATGAACAGAGAAAAAAAGAACTGAATTGATGTTTACCTAACAAGCTGCAAAAAAGTGCAGTAACATAATAGTGAAGTTCATAAGCATTCTGGCTTGTAATTTTTGGTGTCAACATTTGAATTGCAGAAAGAGCTTATGCAGACATAGCACGTATACAAGTGCAGTTTAGATCTACATCTATAAAAATAACATCTGTTTAAGCATACATTACATTTAAAAATAACTGTACAGTGATCAGCTGGTTAAGTACAGTTAACCAGATGCCGTTTTAAAGTGCCAGATGGAACAATGAAACTAAGATTGAAAATTAAAAAATACTGTGAAAGGTCAAATCAATTAAGCAACCTGTTTTGTTGGCATGTAACAGTTAAAAGTAAGTTTAAACTACTTAAGGAATGAGCAATGTGAAGATGAAGCAGTTAATTTTTAACTTGCTATTTAGAAGAGGGAAAGATAAAATGCCTGCCGTAGTTCCAGGGTCCCTCAGCAAGCCTAGGGGAAACTGGGAAAACAGACACGGTTAAGCAAGGTTTGCCTTGTTTGCTTTCAATTTAAAATAAATAACGTGTTTCAGGCTTTTAAGTAACATCTTTTATGGCAGTCTGAGCTCATGCAACAGGGATGCAAACATGTCTTTCTCCTCCCCTATGACCAGTGGGAGACTCCTTGGCTGAATCAGCTCCCTGGGCTTGCTCTTTAGCAGTGGGGATGGTGCCCAGAGGGGTCAGGGTTGGGCACACACTGATGCCAGGGTGTGCCGTGAGGAGCAGACACCCCTTGTAACTGGGCTCTCCGAGCCTTGTTTCTTTCTGAATTAGGAACAACACCCAATAAGAGGTGCAGGGTTGCAGCTTTAGAAATAAGTGTGTCGCTGTGATTCTGTGAATAAATGACAAGCATTTGTTAAAATTTGCATCCAATATTAAGCCTCTGAAAGACAAATATGGAGAAAAGAGAGCTTATCCATCTAAGCTGTTTTAAGTCCAAGGGGAAAAGTAGCATCTTTGAAATATCAGTGAGCCGATGCATTTCCTTTTGCAGTCCTAGCTAGTGTAAAATTTGCAATGTAAATTTAAATTTTGGGCAATGGGACAGTGGTATCCTTGCTTTAATCAGGAAGGTGATACCTGCAAGTCTGTTGGCAGGCAAGGCAGC
Organism: Pseudotriccus pelzelni; assembly: GCA_035584735.1. NCBI lineage: Eukaryota > Metazoa > Chordata > Aves > Passeriformes > Tyrannidae > Pseudotriccus > Pseudotriccus pelzelni. The sequence continues at coordinate 4,434,704 of JAWMRA010000023.1, read as the reverse complement.
GCTCGTGGATAGTAAGAGAGGAAGTGTTGATTTTCCCATGGAGATGACTGCTGGTACTTTTAGTTAATTTTTTTTCCCTAGATTCTCAAACCACTGTAACTCAGGTTCCTCTATGACACAGTATATTCCTGGATAATCCTCCAGCAACGGAACAGAAACCAGGGACATCAGGTACTGTTTTGGAAAGAGGGTTTAGACACCAAATCTGGGAGAGCCATGGGGCTCCAGGTCAGAGGGAGATGCTCAGCTGCCTAGGGGAGAGCAACCCCCTAGCAACAGCGGTGCCATCCGTCAGCAATCCGAGCAGGAATTTTTCCTGAATGAGTGTAGGGCTATTTTCAACCTAGGAACTTGCTGTTGTTCCTTTGTTTTAGTAACTTTGTTTATATCTGGTTAGTGGAGGCAAAGGGAGGAGGGCAGAGCGCTGGGGCACGTTGCTCCTTCCTGACACCTCCTCTCTTGCTCCCACAGCTCCCAGTAAAGGAGCAGCTGTACCTCTCCCGCGTGCACAGCCAACTGTTCAGACCAAAAAACACAATGAAAAGATTCTGCGGCTGTTAAAATAAACAGCTTCCCGGCAGGGGGTGGAATAGTGTGGCCGTTCCTAGGAACTTCATGTACCCTGCTTCCAGAAAGTGCTGGGATAGGACATGCTATGGAGAGAGAGGAAACAAGCCTGGCTTCTGCACTTGGCTCACTCTTCCTCCTCACACTGAGAATAGTTACCCTACAGATCTCTGGTCCTGTTGTATTCCCTTTCATGGAAATATTTAGCGTTCCTGCTGGTTCGGTGGCTGATGTTCAATTATTTTTATTATTTTTTTTTTCCACTAAACAGTTTCTCTTTGGTGACAGCATAAAGCAAACATTTGGGCTTGCTGTAAATAGAGAACATACCAGACCAATGGCAGGTAGCTTGTGATGTTTAAGTGGGTTGCCAACCAAAGTTTGTAAATCTGCGAAATCGAATCATTATATTTAACAGACAAATGTGTATAATATAAAATCAGTGAAAAGATAACATAATAAGTACTTTGACTATTATCTGGGGGCCTAATTAGACTGGTGGAATCACTGTAGTCAGTGAAATTAGAGTTATACAACGGAGGGGAAGGGAAATCCAGCCCTTTAGCAGGATGAACGCTAATGGAGCCCAGTTGACATTTGCTGGTCCCAGGTATTCAACAGCTGTTCCTTTCCTTTGTAGAAAACAGGGTTCTGCTCTTGCCAGACCAAATTTTCCTTTATTTAGCTCCCTGGCAGAGAAAACAGTGGAGAGGTAAGAGGGACTAAAGCCTGCCTGAAACCCAGACTCTTTCATCAAGCATTGTCCCATTCTCATTGCTGCTTCCCTCCGGTCTCCCAAGGTGGTACCTTGGTGCAGGATTGGGGCTTTACGTTAGAAAAGAGACACACAGTTCTGCCAAACCCTGTGCTTTGCTTACAAGAACAGTTGCTGTGAGACCACAAGCCTTCAAGAAAGCCAAGGATGTGTTCCCCTCTTTGCTCACCCCAGGGCACTGAGTAATGTTTCTGTGGCAAATGGAGGCTCTGAGGCAATGTTACTGCCCCAGGATTCCAAAAGCCAAGAGCCAAACCTGCAAGTGGCAGGGGGATGTGTGGACTAGTGTTGGTTTGAAGGATAATGATGAAAAGGCTGGACTGTATAGTAGGGAGCAGACAAGAGTATCAATTTTTTTTTGATGTGTTGGACTGGTGGCTTATTTGGGGGCGTGAGTCATTCAGCCTGAGCAAATGGTTTCCCTGATAAAGGGAGTAATTCTTAAGGAAGATCTTTTGATTGAATTTTGCTGTCACACTTAAGGGCAGATGAGATGACTGTGCTTGCAAGGCACAGTGCATCACTAGCTGGGCAAACGCACAATGGTAGAAGAATATTCTGGCAGTAGGACTGGGGCACTTGTTCCTCTGGGAGCATGAATGCCAGAAAGCTGGAGCCTCTGGAGGGTGAGACAGGAGATCTATCTGGCTGCAGGCTGCTTGCTTGTGTTTGTTTCCCCCAACACCCAGCGCGTGGCCAGCCTTCCTCATTACTCCTCTCCTCAGTGCTCTCCTAACCTGTAGCTAAATCACCCTTGGCAAGTTTTCCTTCCCTTGCAAAGACGGCAACTCCCCTGTCAAGTTCTTGAGCATTTGTTTGTGCAATGAAATCTGTGATGCTCTAAATCTCAATGTGCATCAGCTGGCATGCTCTGACATTTGGAGAGCCTCACATTCATCGTGTGCCAGACACACAACGAGAGGCCTCAGCACAGATGTAGCTGGACCCCAGGTTCATCTTGGAAGGTAGGGAGGGATGTGCTGTGGGTCAGCAAGTGACCTGGAGGCTTTTGGTGGGGGAGGGAGGACTGGAAGGGAGCAGTGGATGGCCAGCTGGCTGATCACGCCGAAACCAGGACAAACAGTTGAATATCATTTTCTTCTGAATTCCTAAAGTACCAGGACATCTGGCTACCTGAAATACATCAACAAATAGGTCAGCTACGATTGCAAATGCCTTGCACAGCAGCGCCGTTACGAGAGCGAGGAGGACCCTGCCAAGGAAAGTCTTCCTTTTCACAGTAACATTTCCTTCTAAAATCCTCTCTTGGCTTTTTGATTAAAATCACTAGAAAATGTGTTAGTCTGGGGATCTTTAATTAAAAAATACAATAGAATAAAAGAAGATATTCAGGGGAAGTGCATTTCCAGGGCGGAAGCAGGACATCTGCAACTGCAGGCAGCGCAGACAGGTCTCTCCCACCCTGGGGTTTTCTGTGCTCCTGCATCTCAGTGTTCCATACTTTCACTGGTCTAACCATCATGTGTGGAGGGACCTCCTCTCCCATTTTCCCATGTTTTCCCTTACACACCATTACTGCAGTTCTGGTCTGGGGGCACTTTGCAGCATCTGCACAGCCCCAGTGCTCACAAGGGAGGGAACCGGCTCCAGAGATCATTCCCTTGTTTCTTATTTCTACAGTGTGGACAGTCCCTTATTGAAAACCCTCAAAATAACAGAAAATTCCATGCACTTAAGCAGTTGCAGGATCGGATTTTTCCTCATGGAACACCCAAAATGACCCTCCGAATTTCTCTATTTGAAAATAAAAAACACTCTGATTTTTACTTTTTTAAATGTCATTGGTGACCTTTCCAAGTCTTTTTTCCCCTAAATTACATTTTAGATCTCTTGCAGCTTCTAATCCTGATTAGGGTAGTGTACTGGAGCTTATGTAAATGATGCCACTGTTTGTCCAGTGTTTTAGAGACTTTTAAAAAATTTATTTTTAAAGCTTGTGAGGTCCTCATAACTTTTTTTTCCCCACCCTCTTAAGCCACAGAGAAACCAGTTGGTCCCAATAAATAAAATTCTTACCATAAAAGTCAAATACGGAATATCAAAACAAATAAAATTAAGTCATACTGTTGTTGTTTGCACTTTATGGATTCTGGGGCACTGGGTAGTGCCTTTTTTCAGTCTTTCTTTTCCTAAATCAACATTAGCTAGCAATGCACCTAATCTTGACTGAACTATGTTATTTCCTGCCTCCCTGCCTTTCCTGTCGAAATCTCACTCTCTGCTGAAGCAGCTAAATTTGCTGCAAATGAGGAATATTTTGGGACATGAATTTTCTTACAAAAACATGGGAAGAGATCTAATGCTGTAAGCAAACAGCACTCTAATTAATGCAGATCCAGGCTATTGAAAGCATTTGTAGGTTACGGTTATAAAAAAAAAAAAAAAAAAGGAGATCAAGAAATTGATGATGAACCCAGTACTGGCATGTGTGATAAATACTGACCACAAACATTTTTGGGAGCGGTACCGGAGCAGATGCTAGCTCAGAAATTCTGGACCTGGAACATATGGGTTTTAATAAACACATTTCTGTTCCAGCTCCTCAGTTGCTTTTTTTTCCCCCCTTTTTCTTTTTTTTTTTTTTTTAATCTGTACTTGCTTAATTTTATGTGCCTGTGTATGCTTCCATTATTAATTAATCTACAAGTATTTGGCATTGCTTCATCGTTGAGGTTTTCTTTAATTTGCAAATGTGCTGTTTTAGCTTGAGCAGGACTTGTGTAGCTAATGTTAGAATGGAAACATTTTTAACCCTCTGTTTCATTGGTTTCCTTATCATCTTTTCTCCTTCGAAGAGGAGTAGCTGCCTTTATATGTGTGTGCACGTGCACACGTGCGTGTGTGTATTATTAGCCGCGCTGTCATTTTTAATCCTTTTCTTTCAATCATCATTTTTCCTCAGACATGAAATATTTCAGTCTAACACGCTGCACAGGCTGCTCAGAGTGAAACACTCGTAGCATTTTCAAAATCTAAAACAGAGGAGTACCATGAGGATAGAACAAAAGAAATTAAAACACTAGATATGCCACAGTTGTCTTATGCAGCTGTTAGAAATTTAATTATTTTATCTCATAGAATAATGTGCCCTTCAGAAATCATTTTGGACTAGATGTTTCAAACCAATGATCTGTAGTTAATTATCTTTAATAACTGTTGCACATTATGGTTAGATCTATGTTTTTGCTAAACCAATTAATAATATCTTCATTAGTATAAAGACAAGGTAGCTGGATCCTTTCATTTTTCACATTGAAAGAGTAGATATTTTAAACACTGTAATTTACTTTAGCCATACATTCCCGATGATATGACTAATTAATGAAACTTCAAAGACATATAACTTCCAAAAGCTACTTATTTAAAGTCATTGTTGAGCACTTAATGACATTATGTTGGGGCATTGCAGAAACCATCACTGCCTGAGCGTTGAATTTGCTAAACCTTTTTATTCTACCAAACTGAAGGAAGCTTGAGTTATATTGAAAAGCAAATTGAACCGATATTTCTTCATGTTCAAAAAAAAAAAAATCCCCAAAACCTGTTGATTACAAGAGGATCTATCAGAAGTTGATGACCTCCTTTCTGCTTACATGTTGCAGCTGTCAGTTTGACTTATTCATGCAAATCTGTGTGGGAGGCCCTGGAAAAGGAGCTAAGCAAATATTCTGTATTTTGTGGGTTAGGTACAATTAATTTTGTTCAGAATAATTAATTTTATAAATATTCCCTTTGTATTTGATTTTTTTATTTTTCATGTCCATGTCTCATTTTTGGAGCTGGCTGATAACTGCCATGTAATTTTAGTCTGCTACCTGACAGAAAAATAACCCTGAGTACAATACTAACCACACAAATTATTGCCTTGGTATTAACACTGCCCCTGATGGCACAGAGAACGAAGTTGGAAGTTATGGGGCCAAATAGTTTAGGACTCCTGTTTAGGGATGTGAGCTGATGAAAAGATTCTCCTGTAAAATTTCCCTGACCTTGGGGTAAACTGAATGTAAAAAAAGATGTATCCTGTTTTTCATCTTATATGTATTTTCACACAATCTTCAAATATCATGCAGCCATCAGGGAAGGCTTTCTGAATCTTAAAAGAGCATTGTATATACAGCCTTCCAAGAACTGGTATTTCCCACTATGGAGAGCCTTACACAAGGAATCAACTGAAAATAAAATATATAAAAAAAAAAAAAAGAAGAAAAAATTACATCTAAGAGAATAAAACAGTGCAGTCAACTGTGCACAGGGCTGGAAGGCCAGGAGAGAAGTGTTAACAGCCAGTTGTGACAGCTACAAAATAATTATCCGAGCAGTGAGCACCTGGTCCTTCAGCTGCTGAGCATCCCACAGGAGTCATCTTCAGTCCTGGTGCAGATAGGGAAGAGGGTGAATACATTTAGTTGGGATTATACTTAACTGGTAGCAGAGATGAGGTTCATGGTCCATGTCTGTGCTGGGAGTCTGCTGGCAGAGCTTGGGGCTGCTGATCCTAATTCCCACATAAAGGCTGTCTTTGTTGGGAAGGTGAAAGGTGTGGATTCTCTTAATACCAATCTGGCAGCCTTGGGGGGGCTTGGGGGTTGTAGAAATGCATCACTTAAGAGCAAAGAAAGGAAGGAGCTTTACAATGAGTTAGCAGTAATGTTTTGGGGGCATTGTCCTCATGACTGAGGTTTCAAATACAGGGTAACCTGAGTGATTGATATTTAATGATTATATTAATACATAATAAAAGGAAAAAGAGCAAGAGGTCTAAAAGAAACCTTTCCACGTTATATTTCTTTTTTCTCTGTGTGCCTGCTGTGTTTGAGCCCCTGCAAGGACAAAGTCTTTGGCAGGCTTCTGGAAATGACCAGTTCTAACCAACTTCTTTGGAATTTGGCAGGTAAAGCATCAAAAAGATCATTTTCTAATAGCAACTGTATTTTGACAACTTGTAAACTCAGATATCTCTGGAAAACGTTGACATTTTTCTCAGATGCCAGCACTTCTGCAAAGTTGTTTTCCCCCCTTAAACTGTGCCATCTTAAAAATACTGTGTATTAGTGCCAGACTGTTTGAAACTGCTGTTATTAATGCTCTAGTGAGCTGTAGGAGCCTGTATGATCCTGAACTTGATAGTCTGTTGGGCTGAACCTTCTGTTTCTAGCGGAGAAAAAAATAAATTTCCCCTAAATGATCATTATTCTTTTTTAATCCTGCATGGATATTTTTATTCAGTTAGTCTGAAAATACTGCAATAGGGAAACATTAGGCTGTCTGTAAATTATATGTGTATCTGAAGAAAAATTAGAGTAAAATTACATTTCTGGAATTAAGTGGAATATTTTAAAATTTTACCTACCTTTTCACCTCAGCTTTGTGATATGCTCTACCATTTTTTTAATCAGGTAATGGACATGAAACATTGTGTTTATTTTTCATTGTGTTTATCCCTTCTAGAAATCTAGGAGATTTAGTTTCCTATGCTTTTATTAAAGCACATAATCACTCTGATAATCTTCAATGTTTGTCCATTAATATTTCTGGGATATTTTGAGGTGTAAGGGAAATAGGTGGGTTTATAGGAGTCATAAATATCAGCTAACTACAACATATTCTTAATCTTCTTATAAGAAAATAATGCCATTGTTCATTTTCGTTCCCTGAGGTTTACTCTTTGATGTCCTACATACCTAATCAATCTTTAAACCAATGCCAAGTTTGATTAAAGATTGTCAGATGAGGCTGGCACTTGTTACTTCATATTTTTGCTGCAAGGCAGGAGTGTATACATGAAGAAATTCAGTGTTTGGGTACAGTGAAGCGTCTTACTAGCTAAAATTTTGAGCTGAATAGCTCAGTGCAGAAAATTCGCTGCAGAAATGGGTGATGGTTTTGGAATAAGGATCAGATCATTTTCCTTTCTCACCTGTGTGGGACGTCCATGTTGGAATATAACTGGAGGCATTTTGAAATTACCTCTACTATGAGCTGTTGTTTGAGTTGCTTCTAGCATACAGCTGTATTTTATTTCATTTCAGTGATTTGGTTTATATCTTTCGAGAACTTTAACCTCTCCCGTTTTGGGCTGACACAGTAACTCAAGCTCTTTCTCTTCCTTTTAAAGTTTGGGCAGCCAAAAAATCCAAACATTTACAGTTTTCTGTGCCTTGAAAGTAAGTTAGCAGGAACTGGGAGAGGCACCGGACGAGTTAGGTTACAGATGGAAATCATTATTCTGTTTGATGAAAGTTTCAGTAATATTCTCCAACCTTGAGGTGAAGAAGGCTGACTTGCGCAGCTCTGTGTCACAGCATCTTGTTCCAGTGGGAAAGTAAATGAAACTCTACAGTTTCCATTGACTTGAGCTTTGCACTGGGGGTTAGTTTGCACGTGAAATCGGTGTCGTATGCAAGCCAGAAATGAATTTGAGCAAATCTCAGTTGCATAAGCTGATGTTAGTGAAATTATTGAAAATTTACCACTTGAGAACTTCTGATAATTAAAGATTGCTTCTGGAGGTTCCCCTGCTCTTCAGGAATAACCCTGTGAAGTGTCCCTCTAAGGGCTGCTCACAACCTGCCTTTATTGCTATGAAACCAGGGATATGGCGTTTTTAGCACACCTCCGTCTTTGCAGAGCCTGTGTTCGGTAGGTAAGCCCTCAAGGAAGAAACATATAATATAGGGAATTTGATCTCTAATTTGGATATCACGTTTGTAACACCTTAAAATTATGATAATGTGATTCTGTTACTGCAGGACTAATTGGTAAACCACAAAATCTTGGAATGCATAAGCCAGCCCCACGTTAATGTTATTTAATGCAAATGCATTGGGTTTGGGGTTGGGAGTATTTTGTAATTTAAGCAAGCAGTTTAAATTATGTGGTTATAACTTAAACAAAATGTATTGTGCATGGGGGTGATAATTCAGAAGCCTTGTGGCCACTTATCCAACTGCTTATCCCATGAGAATTATACATGTTGTAAAAAATCCTGAATGTACCAGAAGTGGTTAAGAATATATGTCTGAACACTTCCCTAGCTCCCAAGAAAATGAGCGATTGAAAATGTTAAATGGTGCTTCTGCCATACTTATGAACAGGAATCAAAGCTCTCAGGGCTATAAAACTTCATTCTCTAGTTGTAGCCCAGCTCATCAGGCCAAAAGATACCCCTTAGGAGTGAGCTGGATGGGAGAGGGTCAAGTCCCATCTCAGGCAAATGTCTTGCAAGGTATTTTCTTTTAAGTAATCAGTATGAAACAGTCATATAACTTGTGTCTCTTGAAGTGAGAAAAGGGATTTCAGATACTAAAGATCAAATAGAATACTGGTAAAAAAAACCTCATCTAAAACCAAAACTTGTCAGAGACTGAAAAAAAAAACCCAAACCCAGACATTTTCTTTTTTTCTTAGGATGGAGACTATTTCTTAAAAGCGAGTTCATATTCATCTGCCTATTTTTGATTATAGGTGGGTCAGAAAAAAATAAGTATACTGAGAGAGACAGTTGCAGCGAACCCAAAGTAGAGAAGATTGGAGAGCCAATGTGAAAACCTGCTCAGGTTAAGCATGCACAGCGCCCTAGGACAGAGGAGGAGCAGGGAGCACTGATGGGGAATGAAGCTACTGCATTTTCCCTGTTGTTTTTTCTTGTTGATGGTTTGATTTTTTTTTTTTTTTTTTTTTGGGGGGCGGTAGCAACCGGAAACACAATTTCCTGAGAAAATAAAAAGAAGTCCTCTGAAACTGCATGGCTGGGAAAAAATTTGGTTCTTGTAGCTGTGAGAATTAGTGTACCACTCTGCCCTAAGTAAGGATTACATCCGGAATTAAACCCAGCTTTCCTCTGCCTTTGTTTTATTTATTATCTGCAGAATTGCTTTGTACGAATGTTATGAAAGAGCCCTGAGTTGGGGGCCTTTTTTTGTAAATGAGCCATTAGCTTGAGTAAACAGGATCTGGTCGGAGTTTGAAGCCTCCACAAGGCGGCACTGGCGCATCTCGCATCCCAGTTCCCTTTCCCTGCTGGATGCTCCTTCTCCAAACGTTTGGAAATGATATTTGCAGGCATTTTATCAAAAAAACTCTTCTGCTTCTAAATTTTTCGGGTTGCCTTGAAAAGTGTCAGGTTAACAAAACAGGAGTTAACCTTGATAAGAGCCATCAGTAATTTCTTATACAATAGATATTATGCGTTCTGGGAGCTTTAAAGCAACAATAATGTAAATTGCCTATTTGCAGTGGCAAACAATATTCTTTTAGTACTTCTTCGGTATATCAGTGACTTGCGAATTTTGTGACAGATACCCAGTTGCTACTTTCATTTTCCTCGTCTTTGCAATGTGTTCCAAATGTTACAGAAACTGGTTTTATTTTATTTCTTTAGCCTAACAAATGGATGCAACACTTGTGTGCATTAGTGATTTTTTTTTCCCCCACTGATCACAGCTGGTGACTGAGATGAAGCTACTTCTTGTCTTTACAAACTTGACTCCAGCCAGATGAGATCCAAGCCCTACTGCCTTTTCTGCATTAAATACCTACTGAACTCTGTCAATAAACAGCAACGTCAGACAGGAGAGCAGTGGGCACAGCAAAACTAAGTGATTTTCCTGATGACAGTCCCGTTACCATGCCTAGAGTTGCTGCTATCCGTAAGGAGGGCAAGTTCCCCATTTCACCTAGTTATGCAGTAAAAATGCAACTGCAGAAATAAAATGTAATAGCAGCAAATGCTCCCTCACCAAAGGCCAGCTGAGCAGGATTCACTCTGCAAGCCCTACAAGTCTTGTTGCCAGGTGTCCCTACTCCAAATAAAGCAGGGTGATTTTAGTTTAGCAGGTTTTAAAAGGAATTTTATTAAACTTTAGAATGAGATCTATTAAATGCCTTTTTTTCTGTGCTGATGCTACTTCATAGAACCATAGAATCCTTCAGGTTGGAAGGGACCTTAAAGACCATCTAGTTCTAACCCTGCCATTAGGTGTTTCAAACCTGGCCTTGAACACTTCCAGGAATGGAGCAGCCATATCTTCTCTGGGGAACCTGTCCCAGTGTCCCACCACCTTCACAATGAAGAAATTCTACTTGTCACGATTGTTTTGAAACCCAAAACTGTGGACTGTACCTACCATTCTTTGGACCACTGAATAGCTTCAAATGTTGTGATTTACTGTATTTTAATCTAAATTTCCTTTTTATTACTTACCAGTGTGAAAACAGAATAGAAGAAAGAAACATATAAAAGCTCTCCCTCTGAAACCTTTCTGGCTCTTCTCCCTTGCTCTGTGGTCAAAAGTTAAATAGGATGTTCTGATTATCACCACTCCCAAAACAGATCAGTGGGATTTTTGTTCCAAGAATTCCTCCTCCTCTTGCAGTTAGTCTGTGCCAACAAGTTCAAAATACGGGAAGCTTGACCTTAGCTGCAGTCCTGGCCGGTGTGCCACACATCCTGCACTGCCCACGGAGCACGGACAGCTGAGCCAATCTGGTGGAGACTTCCAAGTTTTACCCTTTCCACCAGACCTCTGACACACCAGGGGAAGGAAAGCCCATGGGGAATCTGATGCAAAGTTACTCGAAGCTAAGAGGTTCCACAGATTTCATTGCAATTTTGGAGCGGGACCCAAATGTGTAATAAATTGGCAAGGAAAAAGTTCCCACTGTGTATGTGGCAAAAAGGAGTCTTCAGCTCCTGAGTGCTAAAGGAGAAAGTCAAAATCTCTTTCGAACTCTGCCACATTCACCAGTGTATAGTGAAAGAAAACATTCCTCCCTGATCCCGATGCTGGCGCTCATCCAGAGCCCAGAGCACTCTGGGAAATTCCACTTTCTGAACCCCGCTGTGCTACCTAATCACACAATGGGCTACATATGCCATCCAAGAAAATAAACACAGGTCTGGGAAGCTGTTTGTCCTGCAGGGATAGGAATGCTCTTCCTAACTTGGCAGGGCAGCATAATCCTCTCTGAAAGGGGAGAGAGAGCTGCTTGAACTCAAACTGACTAATGAGATTGAAGAAAAGCCCATCAGAGGCTGGCACAGCCCTTCCCTTGCCCTGCCAAGGCACTGCCAGGTGACATGATGCTGGGTACTCTCACTGTGGCTTGTCTCTGTGTCATGACACAAGGTATACCATGGATCCAGACCCCAACAAGGGCCCAAAATGTTGCTGAGTGGCAGGTTGTACCCCTGAGCTTGTGGTTTGTAGGGTAAGAGGCTCCTTTTGTTGGTCCTCTGGGTAAACTCCAACTGAGTTGCGACCTTGACCATAGACTGTGGGCAGGTTCAGGTAGTGACTGGAATTTCCTGTGACTGCAGATGCCTTGGTGGAGTCTTGTGGCTCACTCTGGGCTGAGAATCTGGGATCTCAGTGAACAGGAGTGGTGGAGAAAAGAAGTGGTACCCCCTTGAGGGTTGCCAGTTGGTCAGCAGCAATTGCAAATTGCCCTGGCTTTCCTGAGACCCAGTCTAGTGCTCTTCTCCACTTGGTTCTTGGGATTATAACCAAATTCCTCCGAGAATGAGACTTGCATTGATTGTAGTGGAAATTGGATCTGGATTTTAAATCATGTTATTAGCTCTCCTAGCAAGATGAACTGAGTGATACAGTTTGATTAAAAATTGCAAAGACCTCCCCTTCCACCTCCCTTCCTCAGTTTTGGAGCAAATGTGTGTTTCATGGTAACAGGGAATGAAAGTGTTCTACAAGGGCTTTTTTAATTAAAGCATTAATAAAATGCACTATATGTTATTCTCGAAATCTACAGATTTGTTGCTTTAAACACATCATATTGCTCTCTGAAACACTCGAAACTCTCAGAAGTTTTTAAAAGTGTGTGTTTAGGTTAAGGTTAAGTTGCCCTTGACAGCATTTTTTAAAAAGATTTGAATTGTTGAATAACCACCTTTCACCCATCCCTAATTGTAATTTAAATGACAATATGCTCCCAATCAATAGCTCTTTGTCACACTTTGAAGATCAAGGATGAGATTTCACCCCATGAGTTTACATGGCAAAAGCTTCTTTTTCATAATGCTAAAAATGTTGCATCCTGCTGTTAAAGAAGTATAAGAATACCTGCTCTCAAATAATTAGTTTTGAATAAAAGCATTTAAGTCATACTTTATAGCCATTAATTTGAAACAATTCACAGCCCTTCATTTCTGCACTTTGTTCACAGCTAAGTATTACAATTGGTATTTTAGCCAATTGGAGAAAAAACCAGTTACAGCAGGGTAATTTGAACAACTTAGGTTGGATGATATTGTGAGAGGTGGGTTTTGAATAACTGTAGCTTTATTTTTGCATCAACTCCATTTCTGTACAGAACCATCTCTGCAAGCGGAGCATTGAAAAGCTGTTAATGGTGACTTTGCATTGCTCTGTGCGTGTCTAACAGGTACACATGGGGGCAAGTTGCTGTTTCTCCTGTTGTACATGTAAAGACAGAGATTTATTACACAGGCTCCACTGAAAAAGCTGATTTTCTTATTTTATTTTAATTTTGCTTCAAATGTTCAGAGTCCTAGGCAAGGGCCAGGACTCTCCCGTGCTTGATGTTATGAAATGCCAAACAGAATGATGGTCTTTGTCCCAGAGTGCTTACAATTCTTGTTTTCAGTTAGAGCAGTGAAATGTTTTAAGAAGGATAAAGTCTGGTCTGTTTCTATGTTGTCCTTGGTAAACCCAATCTAGTCTGGTCTCAAAAACGGAGCAATTCTGCTCGTTGCCAGGGAGAATACATAGGTATCCAATGAGTCATGGTCAAACATACGGCCATTATTAGACCACAAGCACAGGAGGAGAAAAAAGATTTCATTTGGACCTGTTGTCCCTGCCGAGCTGGTGAAGAGGAATAACAAATAAGCGAGTGGAGGGGGTTGCTCTTTAGGTATTTATGAGGAGCTTCTCTCCCTGTGGGGATAGACTGGGGGAAAGCAGAAATGTGCATGTTGGAAACTTTAACTAGAGCAAGGGAGGCTGCGTCATGGTGTAACTAAGAGCACTTAGTACATCTTAATGGCAAACTAGAGACAATGGGAAAGAGAAGCTGAAGCTGTAACAGGCTTTAGCGAACACAAAGAACTTATTTTTAGTTTGGAAGAGAAGGGGCAATCAGAAGACAGACACAAAGAGAGAACTGATTAAGTTTTGTGTTAGAGCAATGCTCTCCTTGTGTATCAAATGAGTGAGAGCACGTTGATCCAGACCAAGAAAAAGGATGCTGCAGAAACAGGGCACAGGGTGCTGAGCGCCACAACGCATGGTTGTGTTTCTGTGGCGTGGTGGAAAAGGTCACGTCTGAGAGTTGTTACGCAGAAATGTTTTGCAAGACTGGGCCCATATGTATAGATTTAGAGAAAAATCCTCAATTAAAGACGGAGCACAAGTTCTTACTTTTAATAGTGGGCTTGTAGAAATGCAGAGTAAAAAACAACCCATGGAGAAAAGGAAAAAATACATTTTTTTGAAGCCTTCTTTAAAATGAACATCTACAGGCTCATAGAGTTAAAAAAAAAAAAAAAAGAAAAGAAAAAAGAAAAAAAGACTTAGCACTATATTTACTAGAAAATAAAGACTTTGCACTTTGGTAAGTCCTCTTCTCCTGAGTTATCATTTTGTGTAAGCTTGGGAAGTTGGTTGTTTTTACTCCAACACTGAGTTATGACTCGACTAGAGTGGGAGAAACTCATGGTATTGAACTGTTCCTGTCTGGGCTGCTTAGTAGAAGATTTGGAGAGCGTCAGGTTGTGCTCAGGGTCCCACTGTATTGAGCCATGCACAAACACATAGCAACAGATATTGCCCTGGCATTGCACTTTATGCACAGTGATCTCAATGTAAGGATTAAGGCATGGCTGTGTATGGCTCTGGGTAATCACAAAGCCTTTCTGTGCTCCAAGTTTTCCTACGTATAAAACAGAGGCAATAATATTTCCAACTCTGACACTAGTGGTTAGGGAATTTATACTTTTGAACATTAATTTGTGAAAAACTATATTGGTACAAAGTATTGGCTCTGTTCGCGTTGTTTCAGGTTATTAACGCTATTATTGGTCATTGTATCTGTATACTCAAAACACAGGGTTTATTGATGCCTTTTATTTTCTATATGTGTCATATAAATGCCTTAACAGATGAACAGCGTAGTGAAAATGATAGGGTACTTCAGAACAGCTCAAAGTCACTGCTTCTTTAATAAAGCTTTGGTTTTGTATGTCGGGAGAGATGGAATTCACACCCCAACCTATGCACAGCTGCAAGCCCTATTAAGTGAAACCCCTCCTAAATATAGATCCGATGGCCTCACCCCTGGCCAGCTTCCAAAGACCATAGAGGCCTGTTTCACTCCTTCCACATTCCCCTTCCAATGCACTGAGTCTTCAAACTCTTTGCTCGGTAGCCAGGAAGCCTTGGTACAGGGTTTGGGGGTCTGCAAGGTGCAGCAAAAGATAATTTACACTTTGCAAGCAAAGTGTCACTTTCATGTGCGCAATCGCTCAGCAAAGAACATTACAATCACTGTAGCTGTTCATAAACTGTACATTCGTTTTCCTGTGTATCATCACTTTAAATAAAAAGGGCTTGCTTCTTTTTTTTTTTTTTCCTCAAGTAGCCCTAAAGACAGCATTCATGAGATGAGCAAGTCTGAGCCATGCTCAGACAGAACATTTTAACAATCAGGAGAGCCCTGATTCCTGGCAGTTGCCAGCAATTGCATGTTAAGAGTAAGCCAAATCATATAAATGCAGCTTGAGTAGGTCCAGTGAGGGTGTATTATGTTGCTGCAATTGTGGCTCCTGGAGTTAAGGTTGAGTGGGCATTTCTATTACAAAACCTAACTGGTAGGGTTGAGTATTTTGACCACATCAGATAATGTCAAGTGAAACTTCTCATATGAATTGACACCCAAATACATGTAACCTCCCTTACAAAACAAGATCAAGCTCTTCCCCTTCCACCTACTCTTCTTCCCAGTCTACACTTGATTTTGTAACTGGGTTGTTCTCTTCAAGCACCAGTGGATAAAAAATTGTAGATGTTTAGTTTAAAGAAATCAACTGCTGGTGTGAGTTTTTCTCCTGGGGGCTGTCACAGTGCTCGATGTCACATCTGTGCAGTGGTCATTCCAGAACCACAGGCTGTAGCATGCTGATGACACTGTATTTCACCAGCCAGCCCTTAGTAAACTCCACTGGTAGAAACTCAGTGTTGGCAGCACATTTCACATCTGCAGGCAGAAAGTCTGCCCGTGTGTTTTGCCGAAGTGCTCTCAGTGTGCACGCTCGCCCGATGTTCTACAGGTCTGCAGAGCTCATTGCCACCAGCAGGGGTTAGAGGGGCCAGGAATTTAACAGGGTTAAAGAAAAAACTGAACTTGGGTAAATTAATAAGAACATCCTATGTTATGTTGCTAAAGTTTTCAACAGAGTTTTCTGAATGAGACAGAAGACTTTGCTGCTACCAATATGAACCTGTAAGGATTACAAATGGATTTTCTTCACAGGAGAGTGACCCTTAACTTGATTTAGGAGAGAAAGGATGCTCCAGGGGTGAGGATGCAGCTGAGAAATCAAACCCCAGAGTGCTGAGCCATTTCTCTGTGGTCATGAATAGGCCGAGAAGGCTTACATCTTTGCAGGTATTTAAGACTTTACCCCTCAGTAGTCTCCTGGGGACTTTGAGTGAACATTTCCAAGGACGAGACCTTAGTCTATGCTGCCCATGTCTCCACGTGGAAAATGAAGAGTGCAACATTTACCTGTCCTCTGCAGTACTGGAGTGGACAAGCCTGTCAAAGACAGTACAGATTTGAATGAGTCAGGGGTTGAGTACGGAGAGAGGGAGAGGAAAATCCTCCTACTGATAAATTGCAAACACTGTTCTGCAAAAGATTTAAGATTTTTGATGGTATCATGATAATTTTTTGTGTGTCAGAATTGCTAAATATTCAAACATCTGCTCTTTGCCAAACCCAATGTGTAAAAGCAGATGAGAGAATATTTTGCAAACTTCTAAAATCACCTACAGCATTTAAGATGTTGAAGGTAGATTAGATAAGACTAGCAAAGTTATTTGAACATAAACATTTATTTAAAAAATATCCTCTGCTTTGCTGAGCCCACAAACATTATATAAATAATACACAGAGTTCATGAATAGGAATGAACAGCCTTCTACCCCTCACCAGAACAGATTTGTATTCTGCACCTGCTAGGACTTTAATAACTCTCCTGAAAACAGTGGTATCTTTGCAGAGAGATCTAAAGGAAGTTGTTCTTGAGAGTATGCTCCCAAAACTTAAACTTTAGGTATTAATGGATAGATTGATAAATGTATTTAGGCAATTATAAATAGGAATACATGACTAGTCATATTTATAAAAGTTAAGTTGGCTGCCCGGCTGCTGGTCGGGGCTCTGTCAATGCTCTTCATGCATTTTAGGGTTGTAAGAAATCATGGTCTTATCCTGCAAACAACGTTACATGTGCTTAGCTTGATGCATGCAGATAGTCCTCAGTGGGACTCCTCACACAGGTGAAATATTAATGTATCTGTAAGAGTTGGCCTGAAATGGTAAACATTACCAAATGGGTCTAAACTACCATCTTTGGGGCTATGATTTTAAACATGGTCAGAATTCAGAAGTGGATGGTTTCAAGCTGGTGGTGCAAAAAGTTTACAGAAAAATCCCGCTTGTGATTCAGTCTGAACTTGTTTGTCGCATTGCTTTGAATCTCTCTTTCAAAACAGCGCTTCTTGGGTTTTTTCTTTTTCTTTGCAACCTTACCTGTGTGCTCCCAAGGGTCTGTCTGAACACTGGTGGCTATGAAGCCTTCTGCTAAAATAAAAGTCTCAAAATAATGCATTGGATTTCCTATGCAGCTGGGGAGTCAAAAAAAAAAAAAAAAAAAAGAAACCTAGATAGGAACAGCTGTTCTGAAATTTGCTCAGAGTGTTTTTCTGTATCTGTGTCATCTAGTTTGGTTAAAAAACAAACAATAGAAACTCCCAACCCCTCAGCTAATAAGTCCACAGGTGCATCAAGAATTTGAGTCTCAAACAGGGAGAAAGCGAGGAAAGTTTATGTACTGAAATGCAGCCCACATTCTACAAAACATGGAATACTTCAAGTTTGTTGCTAATGACCCTATGCCTGTTGTTTGGGCAAATACCTAATGAGTCAATTATAGGCATATGCATCCTAATTTGTAAGGTACTTACTCTATTATGTGTTTTAAAATTTAAATAAGTTATTAGCTCTGAAGTACCTTTTAATCTTTATATTATTAACAATAAGAGATATGTTTGTCTTCATATATTAATAATCGCAGGATTAGTACTCTAATTCATTAAAAGAAACATCAAAATGATTCAATAACATCTCAAAATACAGCCTGTGTGTGCAACAAGGTTGTGGTGTAGAGACCAGTTCCGCATGGACTTTGCTGCAGAGCCAGGATCAAAATCCCAGTAGCATAGTGGAGTAACTGGATGATTTGGGAACCCATGCAGATCAGAGAACATTATTAAATATGTCAAATAAAAAATAACGCTGATGCATTTTTATTACTATTAGTGCATTTTAGGGTGTGTTTTTTTTTTTTTTTTTTTTGCTAAATGCAGAAGTCTAGAAAGAAAAATTTGGAGAGCTGCGACTAATGAGGCGGATATGGAAAAACAAACGAGTTGTTTGTTGGGTGTGGTTGTAGTTTTATTATGGTCAACATGTGGAACATGGCAATTGGATTGGAAATAAGCACGAGAACTTTGGGAGATATAGCTGTGGGTGTAAGGGGCAACAAAGAAAGGATTATTGATACATTAACCATTAAATTTGCGCTAAGAAAAGTATTCCTGGGTTGTTGGGGTTTTTAAGTATGGGTTAGCATGAAAAGATCTGTGACATCTTTGGAGTAGAAGTGACCTGACAGGTGATTATAAGAGGCCCTTGTAGAGGCCCTTTCTACCAAAATGGTCAATAATATCTTTCTAGAGCCATCTCTCCTGGAAAATACTGAGTATCGTATACTTTGATTGAAATATTTCATCCTGTTACTGTAAGAGCACCAGCAGAATGACTTTTGCTGTGTGAAACATTCTCATAACCTACCCAGGGTCTTAGACACAGTCAGGCTCTAAGGGATAGGAAAATCCCCGTAAACAAGCCCAAATCAAGGATCGCTGTACTGTTAACAAAATGCATGAAGCCAACAGATCCCACTAACTCCCTGAAGCAGGGTGGACACTCTGGGCTGGGAAATAGGAGGGTTCTGGGAAACCATCCCAGATGCCAAACCAAAGCACAAAGGTGGAGGGGGCGGCTGGCGCCGTGACTGCCTCACATCCCTCCCTTCAGGCAGGTCAGGTTTCCTTGGGTTCCCCCCTGGGAAAAGCACTTCAGACCATGTGGAAACTCAGTATGAATGAAATCCTCTTGCTTTATTGCATAGCCCTCCAAATTATCCTTGTATGAAATCAGATGCACCACTCAGCCTTAGTGTATTTAATGCCGCGTCTCTTTTTCTGCCTTTCTCTCCCCGTGCCTTATTTCTCATGCCAGACTTATTCTCCCTTTGTTTTTATGGGTTTTGCAGCAGTAAATCTGGCTGCTGTTTAGCAAGGAGAGCTGTAGCTTGATTCAAACCTTAGTTACAGACTGTTTCTTTTTGTTGTTAGACACTACCCGCCTCATACTCTACCTGGCCAAAGCTGCCAAGTTTTGGATTTCCTAGAGGAGGCTTTTTATTCTGTCGTCTTGTCTGCACATGTACACACAACCTCCAATTATATAATAGGTGAACTCACTGTTGTGCTATTGTGCATTTTCCTCTTTTTACAAGCGAACTGCACTGACACTTTTTTGTGTTTTTAGTCTATTGTTACCTCGTGCTGGGGCTGCAGCCCTGAGATTTCCTCGAATCTTCACTTTTCCCACACCTAATCAAGAGCTTATTTTTAGCATGTTGTGTTTTTTTTTTTTCCCCTTCCACTTTTTTAAGTTTAAAACCTCTAAAATGCTAAAAATGGCCTGACCAATGTAACCTCTCTAAACACTGAAGCGTTGTGTAATCTTTGGGCACATTGTCAGCCTACCTAGGATGGCAGAAGAGCCTCATCGGTGGTAAAAGAGCTCAGTGTGTTTAAAAAAAAAAATAAAAAAAAAAGAGCAAGAGGTGATTCCCTTGGTGCTGCTTTCAGGCTCAGCTTTCCAAGCAGCTTCAGAGGAAGCTCCTGGAGGGAGCACCATGTTGTCATCAAAGCTGCCAGCGTGCAATTTATATCTGACAGCGAGGAGGAGGACGGGGTTCCCCTTCCAGCCACACATGTTGCGTGGGCACGAGGCTTCCCAGAGCTGGGCTCTCAGCTGGTACACATCTGGCTCGGCACAGCTCTCCTCCTTCCCGGCAGATAAAGAGTGATGGTGGCTTGTTGCAAACTGGCTCTTTGTCGAGAGAGGTTTCTTGGAAAAGTGATCACATATTTCTGATCGAAGGAGCGGAAAGATGCGATCTCTGCCTCTGACTGGCTGTTAGATCATCCTTCTCTGCAGACCACATAGGAGAAGGAAGGGGAAAAAACAACTGCAAACAAACAAAAATAGAGTGAGGTGGCTGAGCCCAAATTAGATTAATTAGCCTCAGGCTGTTTTGTATGTTTATGTTTAATTTAGGTTCAGCTACTTCAAAGTTCACATAGTTTTAGTTAATAACTTTACTATAACTTATTATTTTCAGATGTTGGCAGGTAGACAAGTTGTGAGTCACCTGGAATCTGAGGCTAAATAAGTAATACTCACTGGCAGGGTTTTGACCATGACTGATTACACTTCTCTGTCTTCTGTGTTAGAAAAATATAGCTTCAGAAGGAAAAAAGTCTACTTTTCTCACTTCCACTGCCATTTTATGTTGAAATGTCCATGGGGTGGGTTAGATTTCATACATGGCTGTCTAGCCTTCAAAAACTTTCAATCTTTAATCTGCTGCTTAATGGTTAGTACATCCTGTGGCATACCAGGTCTTTATTATTTCATTTGACCTCTTTTGTGAACCTAAGAAGGTCCACAAGACCTGTTTGTTTATGAGCAGGGCGGTCCAGAGGTTAGTAGTCTTAAATCACAGTGGTGAAAATGAATGGGCAGCTCTTTACCTGGGATAATAAAATTGTTGTCACTCCAACTATAGATTTTTGTAGGTTATTACATTAGTTACATAAAATACTGCCTCATCAATGCAAATTCCAGTTCCGGCTAGTCCTGTTGTTGGCTGTAGAAGCAGGAATTCATTCATATAGCTGGCAGTAAAAAGGAATAAAATTGTGTTTGACAGAAGTGGAGAGTTAAGATCATAACTTTTCAGAACCAATAAGGGTTCATGGAAAAATACATACTTGGGAAGAACAAAACCCTAATCAGAGGCATTGCTTACTGGAGGTCTACAGCTGTGACAAATGGTGTGATATTCATGAATATGCAAAGTTCTTTTCAGTCTGTAATTATAAGAATCATTGAGCCTATGTATGCATTTCATAGGAAGCCTCAGTTGCATAAAGTGGCAGATGTATTTTGGTGACAATAATCCATAGTAAGAAAGAAACTCATCATAATCCCAGGAGCTCTGTGTGGACCTGACATGCTGTTTTTGCTCTAGATTTCCAAACCCTTCTGTGAATTTGCTCTATTGGATTAGTGTGTGTTTCTCTCAGCTCTCAGAATAAGTCTCCTTGACGCCCAGATACACCAGCTCTACTCCTTTACCTTCTCTCCCTTTATCCCATATCCACCTTGGAGAGAGAGAGAGGAAAAGTGCTGCTTAGTTCAAGCCCTTCCTTCTCCAAGCGCAAAAGGTCTGTTATCCCAAAGCAGCACCAGCTATCTGTGGGGTGACAGACCATTGGGTTATTTTGCTTGATTTTTGTGCTGTCATTTTATTTGAAGAGCTACGTCCATATGGAGATGAAATAGCCTCAGAATCTATCATCTAACACCTCTTTCCTACTGATGTGTTTTGCAGATGAAGCCCTGGCTGGACCAAATTCAGCAGCACTGGCTGAAGACACAACCTCAAACGTGCAGGTCGGCGCCGAGTGCAGGTAGGGTTAAACTCAAGTTGCAGCTGGCAGAGATAGGACTTGGCCTCTGCCTCCAGGCACTGCTTCTTGGATATGTCAGGGAATCACTGATGGAGGGAGGGGAGCGTGAGAGATATGTCTGTTAAAGATTTCACTATTGAAAAAACCTAGAAAACTCTAAATTCAAGAGCTACACGAGAGCTCCTAGAATTTAGCCTCTTGGCCCAAATGAAATGATATTCAAATCTAAAAGGTTGAGAAAGAAAAAAAACCCACTCCTGATAAATTCAGAATCAAGTGAGACAGAGGAGAGAGGTAACTAAGACACCTATAGCAGCTTATCATGGAGGAAGATTATTATTACTGTGTTATGTGTATCTGGGGACAGAAGCAGCTGTTTGTGTTTTTTAAATGTCACCCTGGGACTGACATCTTCCCATACCGGTGTAAGCATATATTTTACAAATTGAAATATCTGTTTATCAGCAATATTAAGGTATCTGTGTTTATGGCAGGCTTATTTTGGCAGTAAATTATGTTGCATGTCTCAGTCTTGATGAAAAGCATTTAGATGTATGTGTGCTGGAAGGATCATCATAGTGTTTTGCACCTTGTTTTCACTCTTCCCATGTCTGTTTTCCTAAGATCTCTCAAAATTTCTTCATACCATGGGCAAAGCTCTTTTGAAAGTTCTGGGTCCATGTCTATATGGTCAGTTACAGGCACTATTAAACCCTTATTCAGGTGTTATAAAGGTGGCCATCAAAATTTCTGCAGGTTGTTTGGAGTTAACTGCAAATGTCTGGAAGAAACGTATATTTTCTGCCCTTCAAAAAATCACCTGGAATGCATAAACAGGCTATCATGACAATTGTTATTGTACAGTGTAAGACTGTTTAGGAAATAGCTCTTTTTAAGGAAAAGGCAATAAAATTTATGTGTTTAAGAACAATGGGATATTTAAATATTGAGGAAAAACCTACCATATGAAGAGTAATCTTTGCATTTCAAGAGTCTATGTTGTATATGTTCAGGGTATCTTGGCTCCTTGTTCTTCTTAGCCTAAATGAGGCAAAATACTTGTTCTTAGACAGCAATATACTGACTTTGTAATGAAAAACCTGTGCATTTTAGCAAAGCTTTTGTCAGAGGGTATGGTGACTGTAGCAAGTGAGATGCAGGGACCCATGCAGTTACCAAACCTAAGCCATCTACTTCTTTTCTTCTCAAAATGTTGGGATCTGAGCCTCAGTATGCACCTGCCCAGGGAATGAAGGGGCACCTTAGACCCTCTCCATGTGGCCACAGTACAGGACAAAGAGACCAGACTCTGGGCCAGAACTGCTCTTATTTTTCCTTGGACTGGGGGAAATATTGTTCCCGACCACCAGCACAAACCAAGCCAGGACAGGGGGCAGAGTAGTGAGAATGGACTTTGTGATGCTCTGAGTTTTGGGATAAGCTAAGTGACAAACTCCTCTAAGCCAGTAACAAATTGGTTTAGGCCCGTGGCATCACAGCGAAATATCGTGCCCTGCTCAGGACTTGTGGCATTTTAGCGTCTTTAAGCTGCTGACTTTTTGCATGCCAAAGTCAGATGGAAAGATGTACATCTTCATGGCTAGATGGATGTGAAAGCATGGAAAAATGGCCCTAAAATACAAATGAGTGACCTGTGGTGTAGCAGAAGGGGATCTTGTCATGCTGAGTGCTGTGCAATCTGTTGAAAGCAAGCCTTCATATTGATTAACTACCTTCTTTCTGCTGCCATAACATAACTGAAATCCAATATGTTACATAAATAAAAATCTTTCTGGTTATTAAGGGGTCATTTATTTGGGGAAAATGTCCACATGAGTGTATAGCCCTTATTCATTCTGAATGGAAATGATAAATAATTGGGGTTTATGCAGGAAACCCCGTGGGGCTAAAAGACCGTGGGGTGGAAGGCTCCTTCCACGAGCAGGGTCAGGGTGACTTGGTGTCACCAGTTTTCACCCTGGCAACACCTTCTACTTCCAGAATTTCTGCTCCCTGGTGGGACCCCCAGGTCAAGGAGAGCCGGGCTTTGGGCACAGGTTGGGTGGCTAGAGGCAAAACTCTTGAGACTGAAACAAACAGTTGATTTTGAAGGTATGAACTACATTAGAGGAAAGATTTTTTTTCACCCATAGGCTTTAAAAACCAACAAACGAAAGCCAGAATTAAGCCTTGGCTACAGATTTGCTGCCTGGCACGTTTGTACATTTCAATTTCCAATAAGCCACGTTCTCTAATCACAAGACTTCTAATCTTCCACCACCGAGTCACCGATTTTGAATTCAAATTTCCTTCTTTTTGTCTGTATTTAAAAAATAATAATAATCATTTTCCATCTATTACAAATAACAATACAGATCCACAGACTGAATGCTGAAGTTGTAATTCAATCTCGGGCTTTGGCTGCCATTCATTGATACCTCGAGCTGTGCTCTTATTATTTATGACATCAGCAGAAACTCTCGATTGAATTGCAGCCTTATATTTAATTAGGGACTATGTATTATTTTGTATGCAATATCCAGAATTAAAAATAGCCCCTTTCCAGAGTATAATGGGGAAAAGGCAGCAAAGTTTGAATATATATTCTAATTGATATTTCTTGTACTTATTCTAAAAGTAATCAAAACGTATGTTAAATATTAATTATAATATTTTTACTGCATTGTGCACCCTGATTTATTGCTGCCTCTTTTGGTTCACTTTTTAATTATTGTACATTATAAGAAAACTAAGGGGGTTTTAAATAGAAAAGTTATTTAGCATTAAAATTAATGTATAATTCAATATCAATCCTCATAGTGAATGTTATATTAAACGTAATGAACAAAAGGTGTATTTAACACAGTTTGCAAGTTTTTTTTTTACTTTTTTTATTTTCTCTCCTCTCACAACATGCCTCTCAACTCTCTCCACATTTAAAAGTCGGGGACAAAGCTCATAAAGGAACAAAAGACTAAAATCAGGGATGGTCTTTTTTTAAAAGAGGTACAGTTTCAAAGCCTGGAGGGAAAAAAAAAGATAGAAATCAAAGTGCTCTTGAATACAGAGAACATTTTAAAGGAAATATTGAACTGTTTGCTTAAAAATCTTACATTATTGCCTTCTTTTTTAACTCAATTCCTTTTTGAAGGAGAACACCAGATAGGGACAAAGAGAATATTTTCATGCAAAAATCAGGCACAGGTACAGAGGCACAGCCAGACATCATTTCAAGTGGGCACAGGAATTTAATTCAAGTTATTCTCTCCTTTATTCCACGTTTAACAAAGTTGAAGGATTTATCCACCTCTCTGACACTAGTGCAGACTTCACTAGGTAACGTTTGTATCCAGTGGCAAGTAAATATTGGGCTGGATTTTTATGTCCACCTGAAATGGATCCTGGTTATAAACCTCAGCAGTTGTAGGAAATTAGGTTTAGCATCACTGCAGAGCTCTTCTCAGAGAGAACAAAGAAATTACCCTTGTTTACCCACCCAGCTGTAATTCAAAGGCAACACGACCCGTTTTTTTGCAGGGGTAAATTCACCTGATATTTGGAAGTAGAAAGATTTATGAGTATTGGGAAAAGGGTGCACTGGGGGAAAGTGTTCCCATACTAAAGCAGAGGGTGCTATGGAAATCCCCAGGGAAGGAGGTGATATAGTTGGACCCTCTTTAAGCCGTGGTGTATCCTCATGGGAAAGTGGAGAAGGACCGAGGTGATGCCTTCGGTCTCAGGGCAGGTCCAAGCCCCAAGCTCATGGCACATAACCCGCTCAGCTTGGGAATGTGGGGCATTTGGAGGGATGGATAAGCTGTTCGAAAAAATATTTACAGATGTGTTATCATTAGCCTGAGAACCTCCTTGTCTAATCTACATGACCTGGTTTCCTGAAAGGAGAAATGAAAAAAACATGTTTGTTTTTAAATAAATAAGAGATCCCTCACTAAATCATCTAACATACTGTCTATTTATATTTCATAAGGACAAATGTTTCTGACAACTCTCATAATAGGTCTGTACAAGTATGCCATGTTCTTCCCAAGGAGGCTTCTTTGAGTGACATAAATTGCCATTAATGAAAATTTTAACAATTCAGGATAAATAATTTTTTAAGTTTTAATGTGCAGAGATGCAACATAACATGGCAGGCCTTGAGAGAGAAGACATTTGTTTTGGAAGGAAGTTACAGAGTATATTTATTCATAGACCAAAATAAAAGCAGCATGAACATTATTTTTTAATAGCTCTGCTTGTTGGGTGGCTGTACAGAAACACTGATATATTCCTTCAATAAATACTGGAATATAAAGTGCTGTAGTGCCTTGAGGAAATCTCAAGTATCCAAATGTTAAAAGTACAGATCTGCAGATTTAAACAATGATGTTGACCAAGAGGTCACCTGGGACAGTGGGACTCTGTGTGAAACCCGTCACAGCTCAGCTCCCCAGTCTTTAATGGAAAAAGCAGCCACTGAACAACCAGCATTGAGAAAAAAAACCCCAAACAACAAAAACGTAGCATTAGTCCTCCAGAAATCCCCCCCTCCCCCAGCAAAATCATAATATTGCAACCCTAAAACACAAGTACCAGAGATATCACCCGAGGGAGTAGGGAGAACTTCCTTGTCACTCTTATCACTCCTTCCCTTATCAAGCTATGTCTGGGTCCACTAATCCATTTGAAATTCCTGTATCACTGTCATTTACCCTCCTTCCTGCTCAGTGCCCGTTGATGTTGGCATTGACAGGCACCTGTCACTTCCGATGAATTCTGGATCTGGTCCACTGGACTCCTGCGAGGCAGGCGAGGATCATTAGGATTTTGCGGTGTTAGTTCCAGCTTTCCCCTTATATAATAGCAGTCCCACTTGAAAGGCACAAAATATAGTTTCAATAAATGGCTTTCAGATCAGATAAATGTTTCAGCTTCGCTTTGGAGTTTACAAGACCTGACAGTCATCTATTTTAAGTGTACGACGGACATTCAAACATTGGTGTTTAAATATCTAATAACTGTTACATAAGAACTTGGCACTAACAATGCCATCATGCATTCATTGGAAAAAGCAGTAAACTTATCCCACAGAAAAGAAAATGGGGATATTGCCACTTAGCTGTGTATTGGGCAGGGATCCTTCCTTATCGATTCAGTCACAATAGATTTATTTTTTAATGTTTACCAGGCAAAACCAAAAAAGTTTTCATGCAGATTAAGTGTGCATTTTCTGAAGCCAAGTTGGAAGGGAGTGAAAATGTGTTCTGTTGCTGTACTGTAGGACCTTTTCGGTGTTACAAGAAGTAACTCTAATAACTGTATACATCAAAGTCATGCTGAATTTTTTACATGAAAGTATGCAGTTGTGTTGTCTGCATAGCCTTCTGAAAGACTTTAGTTTAGCAAAGCACTTTTATTAGTATTTACTACTCCCACTGAAGTTAATATACCTAATTGCAGACAATGAAACAACTGAGATTCTTTAAATTAAACACATCTTTAATTGCTTTGCGAAACTGAACAGTAATGTCATTATGTTAACAAACACACTTATCTAGAAGAGGATGATGTAATCAAACATGAGAAGGAGTCAGAATGGAAAACTGGAATCTTTATCATTAACTGTGCAGAGCCATTCCAGAAGCCTTAGGAAGGAGGCATGATGCAACTGAAATGCAATCCAGTGGGGGGGGAAAAGTGGGGTGAAGAAACCAGACACATTGCAGAGTTAATTCCTAATTAAAATTAAAACTGACAAAACAAACCCTGCAGGCAAGCATCCATTAGTGCCACAAGGCATAAGAACATGGAAATTTATTTTAGTGCAATAGTTTTAGCTTTGTGTCTTTCCTCTACCAGTAGCTGCTGAATTATTTGTAGTCTTCAGCATGAGGAGCAATTAGGGAAGGCAAAGGGAGAAAATGGTTAGGGCTGGTTCTAAGTAGGCATAAACCTTATTAATTGTAATGAATTTGGACTAAGCCCTTACAAAATTTCCCTGAAGGCAAATGGCATGCGGGGAATTCTGTGTAGAAAGGAAGTTGAAGTTTTCATGCAACCGTTGATTTTTGGCAAAGCACTTGTCAGTCATGTTCATAAACAGCCTGCCCAGGTTATTGTTCCTGAACTGGATCAATTATTCTGGCTCTAATCCGTGCTTTGGGTAGACAGAGAATCACTGAGTCATTGAATATCCTGAGTTGGAAGGGACCTGCAAGGATCATTGAAGTCCAACTCCTGGCATATTTCTCTCAAGTGACCAGAGAGGTCTGAGAAGAAGACCTGCACTCTTCCATTTTGATCTTAAGCAATATGATCTTCCATACCAGTCTGTGTGTGTGTGAAATTGGAATGACACACATGTGCCTGATTTTTAAAAGCACTGGAATGGGAAAGAAAGTAGCATGACTAATGTGGTTTATCGTAGTGTGGTTTCTATCTGATTTTCTTTATAATGCACACACTAGCGTAGTCCTGCTCTGTTTTGTGAACCGGAGAAGCAGCTGCGAGTATCTAGATATCCTGTTTTGGTATAGGGTAATTAAAATCCAAAGACATTTTGACTGTCACACAGCAAATTGCTTCTTTATTTTTGTAATTTTTAAAGCTATTCATAATGTCAGCTTAAGCAGTACAACAGGGCTTTCCTGGGGCTCTTGTGCCCATCTGCCATAGTGGCTGCAGATTCCTCTGTTCATTGAAAAGTTGGTCTATTAAAGGGATCATAAGTAACATCTGTCAAATAGACTTTGATACCATGTCTCTTAGGGTGGAATGTCCTATGCTTTCAGCTTATTAAGATGAGAAAATACTTCATTTCCTGTCTGTATGTGACAACTAATAACTGGAGGGGTACAATGATTCCTGTGTAGGGATATGGAAGAGAGCAGAGCAGGACTGGGGCAGCCAAGGTGTAGGTGCATCTCGAGGCACTTCCCCACCACACAGAGACCACAGGCTATGGTACAAATCTCAGCTTTACCTGGATGGAGAAAAAAACATCATCTGTGGCATTGTTTTCCTGAGTGATTAGATTCAGTTTCAGCCAGAAAAACTTTCTTTTGGTGACTGTGTCCTTGTGTTCAGTTTTAAGATTCAAGGACACCAAAACACTGGTGACTCATTTGCCTATTTATGGCTGCAGGGGAGGGCAGCACAACTTTCCACCACTTTGCCTATACTACTGTTGGTAGATAGTAAGCAGCAGCTGTAGGGGAAATCATTAATTGATGCCTGTTGTGGTTTAACCTGGCAGCAGTGGAACACCACACAGCTCCCTCCAGAGGGATGTGGGACAGAATCACAAAACAAAGTAAAACTCATGGGTTGAGATAAAAACAGTTTAATAGGGCAGTTTAATAACATCATATGTTCTGAAATACCCTTCAGCCAGTTGGGATCAGCAGCCCTAGCTGTGTCTCCTCCCAGCTCCTTGTACCCAGTCATCTCCCTGACAGGGCAGCACAAGAAGCTAAGAAGTTCTGACTCTGTGTAAGACTTGCTCATTAATAACTAAATAACCAGTGTGTTACCAATACTGTTTTCATACTAAATGCAAAACACAGCACTGTACCAACTACTGGCAAGAAAATTAACTCTATCCCAGACAAAACCAGGACAAAGCCAAAGGTAGAACTTCCCTGAGCCAATAGCTCAAGAGCTGTTTTTTCCTTTCAGCAACTTCAGAAATAAGGGCCTCATTGTCCACCTCCATGTGGCCATTCAGGTGAGGAGTGGTTGGAAAGTGCCCACTTAGAGCTGGAATGGAGAGAGCAGCTGCTGTGCCAGCTCGGCCTTTCACTGCCTCCTTGTTCTGCTCTTGCAGCTGAGATCAGATGCAAGGATGTCTTGCCTGGAATGTTGTCCAGATCTACTCTCAAAAAGGTGTAATTCTGCACACTGCCTGCATTAATGTCACCTGCACACTTGAGTCTGTCCCCACTCCCAGTCTCACCAGCAGTGCTCAATACGGCTTTTGAACATACAGGGACCTGCACAGGGAGGAATCGTGCACAGACCTCACAAATTTGCTTATATGGGGATGAAACGGATTGGATTTGGCTTAGGTTCTTTGTACCTGGAGTGTTCAGCAGCTCCAGCAACTAAACTTCTCTGTCAACTCAAATGCAGCATCAGCATCTGCACACAGTTTTTCTTGTCTGGAACAACAGTAAGAGATCCTCCAGTCTGTGCTCCTGCCCAAGCCAAGGTCAATTCACTCTCTTCCTGCCAGCCATGCCCAAAAATGTCTAATGCTTCTTGCCCTCCCCATAGCAATTACTTGACAGCAATGTATAGGTTATGCAAAGGACATCTCACAGAGCTTCTGTAGCAGTTGCTCTCAGAGCTCTCCCTGTCACTACTGTGAATATGTGAGTCAGTATCTTACTGATCTCTTCAATATCCCCTGACACCTTCTTTAAGTTTAGCACTCACAGCTGTGTGAGACTCTTTCTGTTCTGCATTTTCCTCCCTGCTACAGCTATTTTATTTTCCTTAAAGAACAGACCAAATGAGAAAGCAGTTTTGTAAACCAGTCACTTCTCTTCTCCGACTCGGGAAAATGTCACCATAGTGGTGACCATAGTCTTAGTCCTCTGCAGTTGCTCAGATCAACTTTTTGAGCCCTTGAGAGAATTTTCCCTCTCACAGGGGAAAAGATGCTCATGGATATCTTCATACAATGGGAGACTTGGGAACCTAGTTTGTTTGCTCACTTTTCAAAAAGTTTTATAGTCTTTCTCTTTTGCCATGCCGCCAAATGTGACATCTTTCTTAGAGTGTTCTTCACTTTGTCTACTCCAGCTCCAAGGAGCTTTGTGCACCTGTGAGTTCATTAAACCAAACTGTTCAGAATAGCTTCCCTAGCTCACTTTGGACTAATTAAATGGTTGTTTTCATCAGTTCTTGCAATTTATTTTACTACAGATAACAGGAGAATATATCAGCCTTGGAATTGTATTAAATATTTCCCTCATAACATATTGTCAACAAAAGTCCTGCTGAATTAATGACTTGTGTGCCTGTTTGAAAGTGGGATTGTACTTGTCTAATTGTGGCATCAGTTGTCATAGTGACTATCAGGCAATCCGGCAGCAAACACCCTTCCTTGGCAGGGTTTAGGTAAAGCAGCCTTTGTGCAGTTGTCAGCCAGAGATTTATGATGGTAAAAACTATATTTGGCAGCCAAATCAATGCGTTGACCACTCTTTGCGCTCCTGCCCTTATTTTAACTTAAACACTGGATATTCTACCTGAATATTAAGAGACCATATGTCTCCAGAGCTGTTTTGTTATTAATAGATCACTTTTTATAAACTGTGTGTAGGATGACTGGTTATTTGTATATATGTCCAACAAATGCAGTTGCTGGTATTTTCTGAACATGTAACTCCAAATGTCAGATCTTGCAAGCAAGTGGATATTAGAGGGTACCTTTTTATGCCTGCTATTAAAACATGTCGAGTGATCTATAAATTACCCTGTTGAGATAAACAGTGGATTAAAATAAGGCACTCCCATTCTGTCATCACTGTAATATTAATCATTGGAGTTTTGGTCTTTAATGTTAAAATGTACCTTTTAGCAGTATATGTCACTCTGTATTAAATTACATTTGAACTGACAGATTTTTTAATCAAAACTTGCATTCTGAGTTTTGTTTCCTTCATAATGTCACAACAAGGTAGGAAAATAATTTCGCTGATATCTATGATTTTTTTTTTTTAAACACTCAGTGTCTTAATTTTGCTTGTAGGATTTGTTTTTCTTGGTGATTTTCTTAAGTTTGACACTGACTTGTTTGTCGCATTGAGCCTACACAAATCCTTATTTTTGTCTTATTGTATTGGTGAAGGAAAGGAATCAGAAATTTAATTCAAAGGATTAAACTATACAGCATTTGAACATAAGAAAGTATAAAAATTTCATTATGTCTGTTAGTAGAGGAAAACTTTTGTATGGCCACAAGAACATCACTTGACTGGGTCTGTTTAAAAACCAAATATTTTCTTGACTGGATCTATTTTTTGCCATCATTCCAAATGAAGTTGTGTTAGTGGGTTTAACAGCATGGATTTACTTTTTAAAAAGCATTGGACAATAACAAGGCCATGTGTGTAAATGTTTTTCTAATCCAAATATGCAGCTTTGAGACTGCCTATTTTCTTTCATAGGGGAAGTGGGCTGCAGTTCATCTTGTAAAACTACAAAATTAATCATTCAGGACAAAATCACAACCTTTTTGCGTTTGGTTATGTGTTAGGTCTCTGAAATATTGAAGGCCAAGTCCTCCATTGCCAAATGTGGGTACTAGTGCTCCAAGATTCACATCAAAGAGCTCACTACATTTAAAGTGCTGTAATACTACATGACAGTGGGTGCAATAACAACTTTACTGGTAAACAGCCTATAACATCTACTGCTGTTGACATTCCTTGTTTTCATGTGGTCAGAAAAGTAACTTATTATTTGAATATGTGTCTTGTGTCTTTGTCGTCCAAAGCAATTAAACCCCAAATTTAGTTTGGGAAGTTCTGACTTCCAGTGCCTCAACACATTGGAAATGTTTTCCTTCTGTTAAGGTGATTTTACTTTGCAATCTACCATTTATGGGCTGTTTCTGTGCATTTCTTTATTTCTGTTGGCTCTGGAAGGATTTTTGCAACCATGCATTTACCATCTCTCCTTCCCCTTCCCTGTCATTATGTGGAAGTAGACATAAGTGTCCTGACAGGGAACCACCAGCCAGAAGTAGCCCTGGTACTTCTGGTGCACCAAGAGGGCTGTTCACCTGCCAAATGTGAGACCGGGAGCCAGAAGGGAAAATCTGAGGGAGGAAAGGAATCTGAGCTCATGACGGATGCTCCCAGCAGATAGATCATAGAATGGTTTGGGTTGGAAGGGATGTTAAAGATCATCTAGTTCCAAATCCCCTGCCATGGGCAAGGAACCTTCCACTAAGATGAGCTTGGCAATAAGGAGAAGAACTTCCAAGCCAAGAGAGAAATTTGTGTCTCAGACTAAACTTGGTCTCCTTACTCACAGAAGTGAGGAAGGCTTGTCCTCGAAGGAGATGACGAAGTTACAAGTACCAGGCAAAAAAAAAAAAAAGATGGTCAAAAATCAGTAGCAGGTACAGTAGATTCAGAGATGGTGATGGTTGAGTAAATCAGTGAGTCTGTTGGCCGGGGGGGCATCCGCACAGAACAAAAGATGGATGAATCAGGAGAGGATTAAGGATCCTAGAAATGGAGAGTCTGGAAAAGCTGTCATCCTCGTCACAAAGACAGATCCTGGCAAGGAAGTGTGTGGATGTTATCAGTTAAAGGTTATCTCTCTGCTCTTGCTGGGTGTGGGCTGGAAGCAGGGACTGGGAAAGGGAAAACATTTCCCTCAAACATTTTTGCAACGCTTTATCAGTTTGTTAACATTTGGTCTAAGTGTTCCCGCATGCCTTTTCCCCATCCCCCCACCTCAAATCCCAGGCGTCAGAGCTCCTTTCACAACATATTGATAATAACCAACACAGTTGTCCGTCTTGGAAATAATAAAAGCCATAGACCGTAATAGATTTTTAAAGTTACATTTTGAGTTTAATGCTTATAACTGTATCACTGGGAGCAGGTACTTGGCACGAATGTCTCCACTGGAGCATAAACACCTTGGCCTATAGCCTCTGAGAGTTTATCAGTGCCATGGGAGATATTTCCTGCTATGTACATGCTCCTCTACAATGAATGAACAGCTTGCAACTACATATTAATCTACTTGATGACCTAGATCAAGAACAAGGAAAATAATGTTGATAAGTCAGTCACTTTTCCTTTTTGGTCTGTTCCTGACTATTAGCACTGGTAGAGAGGCAAACAGATGAACGAAAACTTTACTTTCTGACAGGGGTCAATATCATTAAGAAAACTTTCTTTTTTAATTATTTCTGGGCCAGGCTGAACAAGTGGCTGGACTGTGGGTGGGTTGTGGGAGGTGAGTTCAGTTGTGCTGCGATTGATCTGAGAGCTGCAGCATTTAGCAGTGTTACAGCACTGGATGGATGGTTGAAATACATGGAGTTTCTGTGAATATGAGTGCTGTTGCAGTGATTTACAGCAGCCAGGATCCGGACTGTCATGCCTGATTCTGTAAGAAACTTCTCTGTGCAGGTTATTTTGTTCTGTGTGGCGTCGCCCTGTTAACCTCTGAGCATTGTGTCCTGGCTCCAAGCAGAGAGTTCAAATCAAGGCAAATAAACCCCAGTGTTATCTGATAGAGGATTATGCAGCCCTGCAGTCATTCAGCTGCAACCTCTACAGTAACCTTCGTATACACCCTGTATCCTTCCTGGTTATGTTCATCTTTCTCCTAGCACCTCTTTAAATTACACACCTGCAGAGGCACTGATCACTGCAGTGTAGCCATAAAGGAAAGACATTGCTTCTTTGCCCTCCTAAATACCTTGAAACACCGTTGATTAATTTTTCACCAAAAATAGTCCACGCTGGATAGATTGAGAGAAATTTACCACTGATATTCTGTAGGCCAGTGTGTGTAGATGGCATCCCACTCCCTCAGCTCTGACCACTGTGTATTTCAGCCCCAAATCCCTCTTTTCTGCCACCCAATCTAATATGCTTTTTAGCCTTTGTTCTTGCCAAGCTTAGGGAAAAACAAGGACTTTTTCAATTTAATATAACTCTCACAATAAGAAAAAAGTTTAAAGTGAGAAAAATATGACTGTTGCTGTTTTCAACAGAAAGTGCTCCCCAATGATCCATATATTCAAGATGTATGGGAAATTAATACCTTAACACATATATTAGTATGTCAAAATGGCATGCCTACTTACCCATTTATCAGGGTAAAGGAGGAGACTGGTGTGACTTTAGATAGTCATTTCATTTCTATATGCCTCCATTCTGTCATTTCAAAACAGGAATATGGATAATAAACAATAGCAGAATGTTATTGAGTCATTCACATTTATAAAGCCCTTTGATATTGTCTATGCCTCAGTTTTCTCATTTGTAAAACAAGTGTAATAATTCATGTATTTATAGCTTTAAAGGGTGGATAATCTAATTTGGCACCCTGTGGAGCAAAATCCCTAGCATTTCATTTAGCTCTTCCTTCACTGCTCTCAGTAACTCGTGGCCTAAAGAAAGCACATTTTAGAAAGACATGAGATCTTAATTTTAAAAGTGTCATGTGACTGACAACCTTCTGCAACTCTTGGCAAACTGTGCCCTTCATCAATTATCCGAACTATCAAAACTATGCACCTTATTCACAGTGTGATACTCTTCATGATTCCCAGCTTTCTAGCATGTTTTGAAACACCTTATAAGTAATTTATTTTATGGGACAATCTTTATGGGACAATTTGTACAATATATTCTGTTCCATTTAGCACTCCAGCTATTCTGTGATCTGCAGGTGGCCTGTGCTTTATGACATCCTTCTCCAATATCCTCTTTTTTTTCCCAAGTCTGAGTCATACTGGCTGAAAGATGCCCAATGGATGCTTGTAAAACAGCACCAGATAGGATAGAGATGTGTCCTTAGTGATGACCTGCCAGTGATTTTTCCCAAGTGGGCAGAGGAGCATTGACCAAACCACCAGTAAGAGGCTGCTAAGTAGAGCTCAGCACCATGTCTAACTTTCCATTCTTCTTTCTTCCCCAGTCTGTAGCACTCTGTTATTTCAGGAGTCACTGGAGTGCATGGAAAGGAGCATTCCAAGTGGTAGGAACCATCTGCTTCAGAGGGTGTTGCTGGCAGCTTGTTTCCAAGCTGCATCTTAGTCAGGATTGAGAATTTTCAAACTTGATGCAATGACTAAAATCTCCTCGTGGATCGTGTGTGTCATCCTCAGCAAATTTCCGGTGTTTTGGTTACCGTGCAGGAAGACAGCTGGATGCAAATACAGATGAAGTCAAGTCCAGCAGAAGAGCTGAGGTTGTGCCCTCATGGGTGTGCACACACAGGCACACACGGGCCAAGGTGCCGCTGTAATTGCAAAATTGCATTTTCCGAATCTTTCAAAGTATTTTCCTGACATTATGTTTTGGGCTGGTCTCTGTGAAGAAAAAAATAGAAAGCATCTTACTTGAAATCCAGTGTGTCTGTTAGAGAAATATCATTTACCATTTGAAATTCCACTCAAGGGTAACTTTTTGATTGGCAATTTGATTTTTCAAGGTGACAAATACAAGCAGTTGTCTCTGAGTGGACTCTTGGCTCCTTCAAAAAATAATTCATTTTGTCCTTTCCAAAGCTCTCTTTTGAATGGACCAGCTGCCTTGAAACTTGGATAAAATATTATTATTTTACATATATAACAAAGCAGTGGAACAGTAAAAATAACATTGGCATAAGCTTGCCAAGGGGATTCGGTTGAACCATTAGGTAAGGTCTGCCAGATATATATAGTTTCAGCTGTTAAAATTGAATATTCATGTGTTTTCCATATACCTATTGGCCTCTCTGTCGGAGACCTTTGGAATACTTTTTTACTAGACTGCAATTAAACAACAGCAATTGAGACAGGGTATTCCCCAGAAATTGCAAGACTAGGAGTGTGTGGTGGCCACTTGCAGAGCTGCTCATTAACCTCAAGAAAATTGAGTAAGAACAGACTCGTTACAGAGAAAGGATGTAGGAGGGCACAGAACTAAAACATGATCGTTTTGTATATGTGTTTTGAAGATTTAAGCTTTGTGCAAGGAATGTAATTGAAACAATTCCCTACAATCTGGCCTGTATATATTTGTCCATATTATTTCCCCCTGCCCCCTTGAATTTACTTGAGTTGGTGCCACGTGTCCCAGTGCCATCAGTC
Source organism: Pseudotriccus pelzelni (assembly GCA_035584735.1). NCBI lineage: Eukaryota > Metazoa > Chordata > Aves > Passeriformes > Tyrannidae > Pseudotriccus > Pseudotriccus pelzelni. Next base: position 4,398,409 of record JAWMRA010000023.1, on the reverse strand, counting down.
TGTATCTCTGGGAATAATTCAGTCCTATGCTAGCCTAGCTTTCTGATGATTTCCCTGGCAAACAAGTCTAGCTTTCTGTATTTATGGAGCAGTGAGTCAGGTTCTCTGCTTTTTTTACTTTCAGTGAAACACAATGTCGAGTAGCTTCGGAGATGTTTGTGTTGGTGTAGCTTTTCTTTCCTGAGTGTTCTGCCTTACCAGATTTGCCCTCCTTGGTAGAACTTACCAAGTTGTCCTGATGTAGCAAGAAGTTATGAATTAGAGGAATATTCTTTTTTCCATGTCTGTGGGCAATTATAATCTTCAGATCCCTACCCCAAATCGGATTGGATCAGGAGTGTGAAGACTATTTCTGGATTGTGATGAGTACTATTTGAGAGCTGCGTGATCTAAATTGAGAGGTCACGTTTTTGGTACTGATGAGTCTGTGTAAGCTGCTAAATTTGGCAGGACGGGAGGGAAGTCGTTCAAAGTTCTCACTGTGGCTTGCACATTCTCACCCACCCACCCCCAAAGTATTTATGTGACCTATGAAAACTTCTGTTTCTTCACTCACTTGGGTTAAGCGTTGACACCGCTGTCTTAGCAGACCTGTGCTTCAGACTCAAGCTGTGCAGACTGATGGTCAGACCAGAAAACGGACGGAGCAGGGCTTCTGACATGCTCCAGCACGGAAACCCACACACCTGTAGGTTCTGGGTGATGAGATGGTGGGTGTCCATGCCGTGCCCTCTACCACTCCATACTGCAGTCCCATCGCACTTGTGTCACCTCAATGTATCTCTGATTTTACATTCACCATGTTATTTTGTGATTTTTCTCACATCAGAGCCATGACAGTAGTCCAAAGATAAGTATTTAAAAGAATTTTAGAATAATATCATAGTCCAGCCAAATATAACCCTGAAGTTACACTAAGATTAAAGAAAGTAAACATGATTTTTACATTAAGCCTCTTTTTGTGGTGGATTGGGACCTCGTGTGTATGCCACTGTCTTTCTCCTGTTTTGTAAGACTGATATGGATATTAATTCGTAGCCTTCCAGACAAAATTATATATCTTTATTTCTTTTTTTAATACATTTTGCTCTAGCTTGGAGGAGAATTTTCTCACTAGACTTGGACACCTGAGATGGCTGCTTTTGGGTTTGGAGAAATAGTGTTCTAATTTCCCAGTTTGCAGAAACTATACTGGTGTTTGTTACTTTAAGGGGGGCTTACAGTCCTGGACAAGAAAGTTTTGATGTGTCAAATGCACAGGCAGTGATGAGGAATACTGAAAAAAATTCATGCTATAAAAAAAATCAATTGCTGGGACCTTTTTTCTTTTTTTTTTTTTTTTGTGTCAGCGGTCTACAAACATTTATTTGGAGAAGTTTATTGGCTGTGCAGACATTTGTATTGATATAACACAAATGTCTCTTGTCTTGATACCTTGCGAGAAGTCGGTCGTAAACTCCTGTCATGTCTGTTTTCTTTGTCTCCTATTTCTTGGGTCCCAGTCTAATGTAGGGTAGACATCACTGACAAGCTTAGAGTATCAGCTGCCTGAAGCTGATTATACACCAAATACTGACTCTCAAAGCAACAGAAGTTTAGTTCCCTAGATTTAGCATTCAAATAATGAAGGGGGGGGGGAAGAAAAGAAAAAATAATAATCAACTCAGTCTTCCCTAAATTTAAGGGATAAACGATAGGCACATTTCTTTACAGCTTTATCCGAGCACCTACTCTGAGTGTAAGTTATGCATTAAATAAAAAACCCAGTGCAAACTGCTGGAATTATTTTACAAACACTTTGCACATCTGAGGCGCAGTGTGCCGCAGGCAGTGCACCCAGAGCAGCTTTCTTCTGCATATTCTGCTTTTTTGAATATCAGGACCCCCCTTCCCAGCAGAGAAAAGCAGTGAACAGAAAAGCTAAATGCTGAATGTCCCACCGGAGGTTCTTGGCACAACCAGGAGCAGCACTCAGAGATTCTGGCTCCTGTTTCAATATCTTAATTACATAATTAGCCTTGCTCAAATCAGGTCATGTGGCACTCAATCTGACTTCCTTTGCTGTCGTGCTATCTGTGCTATGTAATTCTCATGCCAAGATAGTGCAGAGAGCCTTAAATAATCCAAGATATTCTAGCAAGGCATGGTAAAAAGTTAATTTAAAAAAAAAAATCACATAAACATATATATAAGGAAATTAACACTGTTAGAGATTAACATAATCAAACAAAATATGGTTCATTACAACTGTATATATTATCATGCATTTAAATGAATGCTGATTGAAGGAAAAAATGTATTCTCTCTGCACTGAAATGAAACACAAGAGCAAAACAAGTGAGCTTCTTTTAAGAATCTGTAGCTAAGAAATTTATTTCATAGGTAACAAATGGTAAACGGACAGGAATAGTTATTTCTGTTAAGGAATAAATCAGCTGAAAAACTGTGAAACATTTTCTGTGCAGCAAGCCACAATATATACAATAATGCAGTAAAATCCTCCACCAAATATCTGTTAAAGGAATAAACCTGTCAAAAGAATTAATTTTCTGTGCAACAAGGTTATTCATTCAACAGGCTTCCACCATATGTAATTTATGAAGCAAATTATACTATTCCAAAAAGGAAAGGGAAACTCATACAATGCAGTTCAAACTACAGCAAGATTGGAAGAATGTAGCCTTAAAAGTCAGGAAATCTCCGAGTAAAGCCAACTGTCTGTGCTGTCGGCAAGCAAGGACACTCACAATGTGCACCAAAAGCTTTACCATGGCTGTGAGGACGAAAAAACACACCCTTCTTATCATATATGAAGCAAACCTGATGATGTAAAAGGCAGGGGGACCATTCACACCACAGATTGCTATTCAGGAATGTTCTTTCCTGGTGCAATTTATGGGTGAACGGGAGATGCAGTTCAGTCCTAGCAGAATTACCTGTCCAGTGAATCAAAAGGTACTGAAAGTATTACTGCCCAAATTAGTTGATCCCGCAGTAAGTAATAATACCTGGTGATGCTTTCTTTACGGCTGCTTGCAAATTCATGTTATTTTTTATTTTGGTGTCATTAAGTTTGACTGTAGGAGGCTGAAGAACTCACCAGCACTAAGAAAATGTAGTTATCCCTTCCAGTCACTGCAGTCCTTCTGTACCAAAACGCACTGAGAAGTGCTTTGTTTTACCTGTGGCTATTTCTTTGCTGTCTGAGTCAAATTCATCAAAAAAATCAAACTTTGCTGCATACCAGATCTATAATTTGAAAATCCCTTTGTAATACTTTTTCCTTGGTTACCTGTCTGGGGGCCACTGCAACTTTTGGGTGAAGTCTTGTAATCCACCCTGAAGTGTCATCCTCAGTGGAAAGTTTAAAGCCATCTGAAATATTTTATTTGCAAGTCTTTAATTTCATGCAATAGTCTTCCAGTCCTGGGCAGCTTAATTTGCACTGTGAGTCCCAATCTTATTATTTTAATAACTTTTTGCTAACCTCTAAGCAAGCCGAATGTTATTCCTAGAGCAATGCTGAAGTTTTCTTTAAAAAATCTGCAGCAGGGTGAAAGTTGCTTTGTTTGAGCTTTTGTTACAAATCCAGAGACTAAGCCAGGTTCAGTGGGGTTCATGAATCTTTTGGAAAATGTGGGCTGAGTGTCATCATAGAATCACAGAATGGTTTGGGTTGGAAGGGCCTTTAAAGCCCATTCGGTTCCAACCCTACTCCCATGGGCAGAGACACCTCCCACTAGACTGGGTTGCTCAAATCCCCATCCAACCTGGCCTTGAACATTTCCAGGGATGGGGCAAGTGATGTCAGGCCAAGTATGAACAAATATGGACTGATTTATAATTTTGGGTGGAAATGTGGCAGAGTAACTAAGTCACCATTTACTTTTTCTGGCTATTGGTAGTCTAAACCTAATAGAGAAATTGAAGGTATTGGATTCCCATCATAAGGGTAATCCCATATCAAGATACTTCCTTGGGTAAGGGTTTCTGTAAGGAGCAGAGAAATTGCAGAAATCATACCTGATAACTGATAAAATTACAAAAGAATGCCACAGCTACCTTTGCATTTCGAATCACCCAAACCCAGGTGCTTCCTTCAAGCAGCAGCTGTAGTCACCTGGAGTACTGCTCATGAGGGAAACAAGCAGGAGCAATAATTCACAGCCAGTTAACAGATAGCCTCCAGTGGGGAAGCTCAGGGAAAATTACATAAAAGAGATTTAGACTTCCAGGGGTTGTCTGTTCCAGGTCTATTTATTTACATAAATTTGTCAAAGCAGAATTAAAAGCCGCAGTTAAGATCCAGAAGTCCATATCTGTGATTGAGCTAGATGTGTTATTTGAAAATATGTACTTATCAAATTGCAATATCACTTTATTTTTTTCCTGCAGGCAAACTAAGGAATAAATTGCCTCCCATGCAAATCCACTAATTTGTTTTTTGTTGGGTTTTTCTTTTTTTTTCTCTCCCTGTTTTGTTTCATTTTATTTTATCATTCAGTCACTGAAATCTGATCTCAAAAAAATGTAGGCAGATGTACAGAAGACTTATTTTTCCCTTGGCACACGGTTTAAAAACTTATAAATTAACTCCCACTCTTTTAAATCATTCTTCTCGAGGTGTTCCAGCCAAGCATCTTTGCTGGCTGCCACATCCTAAATTCTTTGGGATTTGCTGTTGGCCTGAAATTATTGTGCAATGTGAGCTCATCATCTAGGATATTAAAAATATCCGTTACTTCAAATGCGATTCGTATACCCAGTGGCACTTGAGTAAACAGCAACATCACTGACTCAGGGATCCAGTTTGGCTCTATGACATACACTAAGTGCAAAAGCAACACCATTTTAGGGAAGAACAGAACTCTAAGATTATTTTGTTTATATGTTATTGACTGGAAGGGAGATCTGGGCTCCTAAGCAAGTGTATGAAAAGATCTGAAAAACAGAGGCCAGAAAAATAAACCCCTGTTGAAATAAAATTTCAAGTTTCCTGTTCCTGACCTCCTCAAGAAAGGTCTCATTTTTCCTTTCTCTCACATTTTGAGTGTTGCACAGAACTGTGAGCCATGAAGTGCTTTCTCAATGATGGATTTTGCTGACACTTTGGTCTGATTTCTGCCTCCAAGGAGATTTTGTTTACTGACTATGCTCACCATTTTAGTTGTGATTGTTGTTTAATTAACTGTTTAAATTTCTGATAAAGATTTCTCAAATCAGAGAAAGTCCTGAGAGGTCTAAGATATTGAAACACAAGCTATTAGTTGAGATTGACAATAAAGTCTGATTGATAGTTTGATTTTTAAAACAATTCCATAAAAATATTGTTTGAAATCATTCATTTTAAACAGTTGACACTTTAATGCATAAATATAATTACAGATTCTTTAAGAAGAGCCTAATTTTGGCCTTGATATATATGCTGGCAATTGTGTATTTGAAATAGAATCATAAAATGTAAAACTTTTATATTTAATCACTGGTGTCAAAAATTATTAGGTAATAACCACAGCAGGAGAGAATGTGATAAAAGATACAAAGGCCCATATTTAAAACATAATTTTTCTAATACTTACTGTGATTTTAAGATGTCATGTCGTCATATGGAGGTGAGCGGGTCAGACGCAAAATTGACTTTTTTCTTTTTTTCACCGTAAGTGATCAATTTACACTCGTGGATGGGTTAAGATTACTGGAAGCCCAAGTCCTCTTTGTCCATACTCCAGGTGCATCACTGGAAGCTGGGACATCAGCAGGCTACCTGTCTGCTTTCTGCAGGTGCCGTGGGTTAAGTAAACCAGAGTCCCATCCAAACCCAGTGCTCCTGGAACACGGAGCTGCAGGAAGTTCTCCAAAGAGATCTGTCATCTCACAAAGTGCTGTTTAATTAGCTCACACCTGGTTGTTTTCCACAAGGAACCAGGGTTTCCCCTTCAGTTACTTATGTCTTTCTGCAGTACCAACCTGAGTACTTTGGTGATAGTGGGAAAAAGACTATCACAGACCTGTTGGAGGTGTAACAGTGTACAGTGCAGGAGAATCATATCTAGTGTGTGCTCTTACTGTGCTTGAGATCCTTTTTAGTCAGCAGAGATGGCTATGATCCTTGGAGCTTGCTGTTTGTCTCAGCAATCTTTTTCCAGATATGCAATAGTTACTATGAAAAATACATCTCCTGTTTCCAGTCCATCTGTGACCATGAAACAAATCTGAGGTTTTTAAGTCACAGCCACACACAAATGGTACTGTAAAACTTGCAGAGCAGAAGGCTGATGTATTAGCATTATTACTTATTTCAATGACTTGTTTAGCATTGGGACAGAGCTCAGGAGTTTCCAAGCCTTGCAGAAAGGAGTCCCTGCCCTGAACACCTCACAAAAGCACTCTGCGATCAGATCTCTGCTTTCCTAAAGGAAGTCATAGGATGAGTCCCAACAGAGACAGAACAGGGAAGAGCAGCAGAGCCTGTGTGGCAGGATAATGGCCAGGCATTTCTGCTATTACCCCTGTAGAGCCTCTGAGTGACCACTTTTAAGTGGAGAATTGGGGTTTGTGGAGTACTTTAGTGTCATTTTTACTCTCCAATTTTTTTTACTCTGGCTTTACTTAAATGAAAACTGGTTTTGAACTGCTCTCCACTTTGGCTGCCTGCACAGGCAGGGGAAATGGGACAGGCATAGCAGGAGTCCTGCATTTCAAGACTCTTCAGCATCTACTGGAGCCATCCAGGGGACTGTCTGTCCTTCCACAGGTGCTCAGTCCTTTGTCACTGGAAAAGGGGATGGAGACAAGGTGTGGAGGAGGAAATCCTTTTCTTAAGGCTCCAGGTATTCCTGGACTACTGCCAGACCGGAAACAAGATTTTTGCTTCCTGTAATAAATGCAGCCCAGAACTGCTGAGGAAATTAAAATAAATTCAGAGACAAAATTAAAATTTAGATTGAAATACCAAGGATTATTGGGTTTTATCTAGAAGCCAGATGATGCTACTTAGCAAACCAGGCAATTTTTAAATGGTATGTGTAATCATTTAATAGAAGTTACTGAGAGTAATCTGAAGAGAAAGTAGACAGAGTGAAAGCAGCAGTTCAGGACAGTGTTTAGTTCAGTGATGACACACACCAAGATGTCTAATTGAAAGAAAAATGTTTATTTCTTAGTTCCAGAATCAGAGAATCACAGAATTAGATTTGGCTTGGAAGGGACCTTAAAGATCATCTCGTTCCATCCCCCTGCCAAGCGCAGGGACACATTCCCTTAGCTCAGGGTGCTCAGAGCCCCATCCAACCTGAACTCAAATATTTCCAGGGCTGGGGTGGCCACAGCTTCTCTGGGCAACCTGTGCCAGGGCCTCACCACCCTCACAGTAAAGAATTTCTTCCTAGTATCTAATCTAAATCTTGCGCCATAGAAAAGCTGTTCTACATTTTGCTACAATTCAGAGCAGAAGCATCCCCAGTAGGCACCATGTTCTCCTCTTCAGGGACACCTCCCCAGAGCCTTTCCTCTCAGCCCTGGCAATAAGAAACTAGGCTGTAAAGACCTTTTCTACCACTTTGCATGGCCTTTTTATGTTCTTACTTAAGAAGGGCCTGGTTTTGCCAGCTTAAAAATCTTTAAATTAAAATTAAAATTTTACGTTATTATTAAATTATTGTATTAAATTTGTTTTATTGATAATTTTTAAATTATTGAACTTAATTTAAAATTTAAAATTATTCTGTATGCCCTCTAAGGTCAGCTGATGGAATGTCACTCACCAGGAGCCGTAAATAGAAGCAATCACCAAAATTTTGGTCTTGAGACAATGCCAGTGAGCTTTAGTTGTTACTAGGTTGTTTAACGTTTTGGTCAGGAGATGCTCCAGTGACTTCTCAAACCAGAAGAGAAACTAGAGTTTTGTTGCAGCCAGACTACAAAACCATGGGGTTTTGCCTCGTTTTCTGTCACTTCAGCTCTGTTATATACGGAAAATAATTCCAAATTAACTACTCATTTGTGCCAATGTTTATTAATGGTTAGCTGATGAATTGTGGATGTACTGCTAGCAGATACTTTGCAGCCTCAAAGGAGAGAGCTCTGCTTCTAACGAAACTGTCTCTCAGCCCATACTGGAAAGCATCTCCACCCTCACCTTTGTAATCTGGGTGAGTCAGCTGAATTCAGTCTGAACTGATCTACTCAAAATCAAAGAGTACGTGTTAGTACTCTTTCTTTTCATCACCAGACTTATCTTCTCCACTTAGAGTAGGTTAATAGTTCAGAAAGATCTATGGAGTTTGGAAAGTAGCCAAGATAGTGCCATTTTTAAATGCACCACCTCGGAACAGCGGGAAAATCAGTTTGTGTCCAATATCTGACCTGCACTGACCAGCTGAAAATAATTATATGCATGTATATGTAAATATATATATTTATATGAGGGAAACAGTTTAGTAATCAGGCTAAATATATCCAGAGTCTAAACTGCTCACTCATACACTGTGGTGTGTGAAGGGTTGCTTGTTTGTTTGGGGTTTGCCTTGTTTTTCCTTGTGTATTGTTACTAGAGCAGATGGGCTTATCTCTCCAGAAGAGCTCTTAGCAAAGTGCTTTATCAGATCATCCTTCTGATTGCAGCACAAAAAACAGCCTCTTTGTCTTCCTAGCAGGGATGTATGGGAAAATCTCCCTCCTGGTTTCACATGTGTCCTTGCTGCTTTTTTTAAATTTTTTTTATTTTTTTAATGCTATTGGCTTCATTGGGTTTGGTGTGACAAGAGTTCACAGCAGAGAGGAGTTACCAAAGCACTCTGATGATAAAATCTTTTGGTTTGTTGATGCTATGGCCAGTTCTTTGTAATTCATGAGTTTGTTCACAGTGGGTGATTTTAGCCATTATATTGACTGGAATTTTTAATCTCTGTAGTATCTCTGGGATGATGCAAGCAGGAGAAGGCTGTTTATGTCTTTGACAAGCATCCTTCATCCCTACTGTGTCGGCTTTAGATGTGTGTTTAATATAGGGGTAGTTATCTCTTGCTGATCTCTACTTGGCAATGGCCACAGAAAATAAATCTATGTTGATTTTATTAGATCTGTCAACAGTCCTTGCTGTTATTGACAATGAGGTTTTGTTGACTTGCCTGCAGAGACTTGTGGAAATGGAAGGAGACCTTCCTCAGGTTTGACAGCATCCCACGAAGTGCATCCAAACTAATATTCTCAGCAACAGGTTGTTTTATTGTGAAGTGGCCAGACTTGATTACTTGAGGAAAAATAATAGAGTTTGCTGGGTCCGTACAGGAAAGCTAAAATAGGGAGGGGTGATACAAAGAAAGAAGGAGGAGTGCTCTTTAGCATGAATGAAAGCCCCAATTTCATGGTATTCTCTGAGCTATTATTGCAAATACTGTACAGCATCTTGATGTAGAGAGGTCTGTGAACCTCTTGGTTGTTCTATAGCAGCATTGTGCCAGATAAAGAGGAAGCAGTTCTATGCTTTGACAATAATCTTTGCTAATACATTTTCCAGCAGGGGAAAAAAAATAATCCTAATTAAGAAGTTACTTTATGCCTTACAAAATGGAAGGGCAAAAGGTTACTTGTTACAGGGAAAGAACAGGAGAGTAGATCTAAGAGCTGACAGTGGGATTGGCTTGGATCCACCTCTCCTTAAGCTTAGTTTTTGCAAGCTCCCTGCCACTTCGGAGCACGATGGACCTCTTTCCCTACCTAATGGCATGCTGGATGTCAGCCCTGGCCTTGAGAAAACTCAACTGCGCAAACAGAAATTAGGTGTGTTTCTCTGCAACAAAAACAGCTTTCTCAACAGCAACAACTTTCATGCCGTACTGAAAGTAGCTGATTCGTAGTCCATTCAAGCCCACATGTAAAATGCTTGCACTGAAAACACAAAGATAAAGCAAGATGTAATAGCATATAAACACGTGTAGTAGGGATGGATATCACAGTTATAGCTGTATTTATGCCTGGAATATTCACGCCTTGATCTAACCCTCTTTTTCTTAAAGGGGAATTTTTCAAAAGTTCTTAAGGACCCCGTCATTGGAGCTACATCTTGAAAAGGGCACGTCTTTCTCTCGCACACCTCAAACAAGGTGGCCTGATGTTTCAAAAGCTGCTCAGAATTCAAACGCTTCCTTCAGGTGCCTAAGTGGAAGAGCATCTCTTTTGAAACTTTGGCCACTTGTGGAGGTGTTTAAATGGGAAGACTTGGTGCTAAGTAGGGCATGTAAAAAGTTTTCCCTTGAAATATTTCCTTAGGGAAAATTGGGGTTTTGACTACTGAAATGTTATTTCACAAAGAGCAATGCTTTCTGTGATAATAACAGGTTTTAATAAAAAGAAAAATGACCACTTGAAGAACAAAGAAGAATCCTGTTATAAACTAAAATTTAAAGCATTTTCAATGTAAAAGTTAGCATTTGCCCTTTGGAGGCTTCATTGAATTTTTGTTTTTTTAACAGCATTTTTCTCAAAGAGGAGGCTGGGCAAGAACAATTCTTTCCAGATCTAACATAAAATTTTAAGGTGAAACAAGTGGCAAGATTCAAACAAACAGAAGAAAAATGAACCCATCTTTAAAAACATCCCTGGGAACAGCTGAAGATCTACATTCATTCTATTCTGTCACTAAAAACTGGGAAGTTTTCAGACAGCTATCAGGAAGCAATGGGGTACGTGTGCAGAAGTCTGTAACTGAAGGTAGATTAAGAATTGGAGCATAAACTTCCCTTACCTCTTGAGTAGACTTTGAGCTCCAAGGCCCTTAAAGGTTAACAATAAAATCTCAAATTGAATCCTCGTTTTCAATATGAGACAATTTAAGTTATAAAACAATGAAGTGACATGAGCTTAGCGAGGCCAACGAGGACACTTAAACCGGGGTTGTCAGAATGCCCAGGCTTTATCACCCATGAAAGGATGTAACTCTCCACGACATTAAGGATGCAGGGTTTGATGGAGTGTCACAGTTAGTTGACACCAGAATCATCCGAAATCGTAGACTCCCTGTCACATCCTGCCACTGCAGAATAGAAACTAATGATTGTGCTACTACACCATCACAGGCATGCTGGGGTGCTGGTAGCTGGGAAATTATTACCCAACAGGAAGAGTTGCCAACAGGAGCAGACTTCTAGAGCTAATAGCTAGGGAAAAAAAGGGAAACTATAAATGTGGGCTGTTTAGCTCCAATAGAGTCAGCTGCTGCTCTGAGTGCCTGATGGGACAAGTGGCTTGGGGAAGATATGAAGTCCTGCTGGGCCATTGCATCAGTTGGAAATCTACACTTTCACGTACGTGCCTTTTTGAAAGGGATATTTAGATTGAGAAAACGTGAATATTCACTTTTGGTCATGGAAAATGTATTTGCAAAGATTGATAGCTTCAAAACACCAAGGCTCGGATTTTTAAACAAACATATACATATAAAATAGAGGAATGTCCTATTTCCAAAAAGAAATTTGCAGCGAAAAAAAAGGGAAATATTATTTACAAAATGTCATTCTGAATCTTTCACAGACTCCAGAAGTCTGTAAATAACAGAAATATAAAAGATCTTTTGGGCCCAGATGCAGTAGGCATTAAAGTCTGATGGAAAAATAATTTGATTTTAGATTGATAGCTTTTTATCATTTTCTCCAAAGGAGACCAAAGGACCAGTATCAAAAATCAATGTGTGGGAAATACAGAGGACAGATGCACTGTATCCTCAGCTAAATGATCTTTCAGGGCAGACTCCTTCCCAGGCTGTAGTTGAGCACAGAAATAGAAGCTTTATGGGTGCAAATCAATGGTATTTAAGCCCAAAAACCTACCCAGTTACAGAAAAGCTGGCTGACTTGGGAATCATCACTGATGGGGGGACCATGGTGACAGCTTGCTGCAATATGCAGTGTTCAAACAGACTGATCAGCTGGGAGAGGTGAGAAGTTATTGCTTCTCTGTACGTGCAGTTTTTCCTGGGTTATGTCCCAAGAAAAGTTGTCGCTTGTTCGGAGAGGGGCCTGAATACAGTGTCTAGAAACCCTGACCTAGCAGGACAGATTGGCTGAACAAGGCTGTTTAGCTTAAATAATAAGCGCCTGAGAGGGGACATGAAAGTAATTACAGAAGAAACAGCGGCAGGGAAGACAGAAACAATCTGTGCATAATGGAAAGGACATGACATAATGGGCTTAAATTACAGCGAAGAATTCCGGTTAGACATCAGGAAACTTTCATAACAATCAGGATAATAAAGCACTAAGGTAGACTGCCTGTAGAGGCTGTGGGATCTCCACTGTTGGAGGCCGTCCAGACCAGGGCAGACAGACTTCTGAAAGGAAAGACAGGAGGATAATTGATCCTGCTGTAGGGCAGAGGGATGCACCAGGTGACCTCCCAAGAACCTGTGTATACCCTTCATCCCCATCTTCTTAAAACTTGTTCTTTGGTCTTATGCCTCTGTTTTCTGCTGGTTCACCTCTCAAATCTATTTCTGATTTTGTTTTAGAGGCTTGGTCTTATCCACTTTCATCTGAAAACACAAATTTAACTACTACTTTTATGCTGATGATTCACAAGTCTGTGCATCTTCCTACCTCAGACCTAGCTAATACTTTTCAAAATAAAAGCTTGGCCTGTTTTTCTCACTTATCATTGCAGATGTTTTGCTCTCCACTAAACTCAGCACGGCTGAAAAATCTTATTATAATCAATTCCCTTTGCTTCCTGCTTTTCCTTTGATCACATTGAATAACACTGTCAGTCTGCTGGTAACTCAGGTCTAGAACCTGGAAATCATTTTACCTGAGACCTCACCTGGCTCCCTATTTCAGGCTATATATGTATTTTATGGAGGAGAAGGAATATTGGTCCTGCAAAATGACACAAAAATAGGGCTTCTCCCCATCTTCATCCCTTGAGAAATGCAGGCTTTCTCATCTACCTGTTCTCGACACCACCACCACAAGCTTCTTTGCTGTCTTAGTTGCTGCTTTGATCCTGCCAGAGCAGGGAACTGCAGCTCAGCAGAGCAAGTGCCAGGCTTTGCAGGTAGCACACCGTATCCAAACACGTGTTCCTGTCTTGTTACACCACTAACAATTTGTTGTTCAGTGGTGAAAACATGCTGAATAATGAAAGATGCCTGGAGAAAGGAACACGGCGCGTATGTACCTGCAGCGTGTTGTTTCTGTTTGTGTACACAGCCCCGAGTGGAGACGAGGGAGTGTCGCCCTTGCCTGGTGGATAAGCACCTGTTTCTCTGCCAAATGAAACTGTGGCCGCAGAAACAGCGGCTGCATTTGCTTTCCAGCAGGTAAATACACCCACTGAATTCCTGCCGTGCAGCCCGGGGCATGGCAAACACCTCTGGGAAGAGCCCATGGAAAGGGAGCGCGCAGGACCTCAACCCTCAGGATCCATCTCTGTGCTAAATCATACTGACCTTGATTTGAAATCTAAGGGAGTGTCCAGGTACATCCATGTACCTGATCAAAGAGGTACTTGAAGATTTCAGGACAAAGATTGGGTTGGCTTTTTGTCTGTGTTTGTGCAGGTGCCCAGTGCAGCTCCATGACCTAAGCTCCCTGGCAATTCCACAGTAAAATAAGTAATATCTGCTTTTCAGTGGAAAGTAAACGGACAAAGCTTTCCTACCTTCCTCCTGGAAATATGCTGTGGTGCAGGAGAGTGTGGGGAGATGTTGCTTTTCCTTTAGGCTTAGCTGGGACCATGAGTTTTAGTCACTCTGTGGGAAGAGTTGGCATTAACAAAAACAACAACAACAAAAAAGATTATGTTTATACCATGGATTTTTCCAACCAGCTATTTGTAGAGTGTCTGTGAACTAGAGGAGATGAAACCCCCACATAGTCAAATCACAGGAGTAATGAGGTTTGGGACTGAGAAACCAAGAGGGACAACAGGCAAACAAAGTGGGGCTGTGCCACAAGCCTCTGAAGTCCGTAAGTAACTTCATTATGTCAGCAGCAAACGAGGGAATGGCTTTGCAAAAATTCAGATCCCAAATACCATTGTAATTAGCATTATTTCAAGATTAAAGAAACCACCACTTCCGTGTAACAAATTATCTCCAATTTAAAAGCAAAAATAATGTATTTTTTGTTCATAAAAAATGCTCAAGCGGAAGCATTCTCACATTAATTATTTCAGTCTATTCAGAAAGCATATCCCTGCTTGCTTTTTATTATGCCTTCCAGCTCCTTCTTTGAAAAATATGTTAAGAAGCTGCAAGCTATTTTCCAAAAAAATGAAAAATAAATAATCTTTGAAGCAATTAGAGCTGAACGACAGAATGTATAAATATTTTTTTTACTTATTCTCCCCCTAGATTCAAGTCCTCCATTTTCTGCCACCTCCCATCTTGGCAGCTTCAATTCAAGCATCTTTGCTTGAACTTCGGAGGCAGGCAAGTGTTTCTCTTTCTTCCCCCAGAGTTGAATCAAATCGTATTCTGTAGATTTGACTGGCAAGAGCTTTTTATAAGTGAGCCGAGGGTTACTCCTGGAGGCTAAATGCATTATTTCTATAATGCATTTGTCTCCACTCTCCTAGGAGTCTAAATACTTCTGAACCTTTCCCTACAAAAGTAATAATTAGTGAACATGTTACAAAAAAAACTTTGCTTACATAAGAGAAATTGCAAAATTGAATAATAGGAACTATGGTTGGGTAGGGTGGAATTATCTGGAATGTATTTTATTGTAAGAACAAAGAGCACTTTGAATGTCATGTAAATATCATTACAGAGCTGCTTTTTATTTTAATGAAGGCTTTGCACTGGTTCAGTGTTGGGCACAACTGCTCAGCGTCAGCGCAACTTTAAGTCAGCCTGTGCTGTGGTGGGGCAGGCAGTGCTGCTACAAAAGCACCTTCAGCCTCAGAAAGTTGAATTTAAAATGTAATTAAGGAACATTTGTCTAGTTGCATTGCCACAGTCGAATCAATATGTAGCCCAATTAAACAAGAACACTGAACTCTACAGCACTATCAGCTACATTAATAAAAGGTACCTGTTTTCAATTCTCTGTAATATACTTTCTCCTTTTCTTTCTTTGATTTTTGCCATAGGAACAGGAGAAAGCATCTAAACAGTTTCCTATTTCTCTGGCACCAGATGGAAGTAGTCATGAGTTGCAGGGAGATAATATATTAATATGAAACTAGCCAGGAGATAAAAAGAGCTTACACGGCACTTTTCATCGCTAAGATGATTAAAAGTGTTATATATGATATTAGGGCGTGGGGCCACATCCTCATTTGTTTGCTTTCCCCAGAGGTGGATGGGAGGGTGTGCAGGAATCCCACCTCGAGATGGTATGGAGGATATGCTCTGTGGGGTAGGAGAGTTTGGGATCAGTGGAGGATTTTTCTTATCCAGGAAGGATTTGAGATCATTTGTAGTGCAAAGACACCAGTGCGAGCAGAATAAGGTGTTCACGTGCAGAAGGGTAAGGCTTATCTGGTAAAACTGATCCTAGAATAATCTCACTGTGCAGTGTTTCCTGACACTGGGAGCAGTTGCCCACCCCAGGTGACAGATGTGAGTTGGTGCTGTAGCTCACGGTCTTTTAATGGGCTTCTTGCAAGTCAAAAATGCTCAGGATCATCAGTGAGAGCTGGATTTGCTGAGCAGCAAAACACAAGCAAGGGCAGAGGTTCCACCAAGCCCACCCGCTGTGACTTCCTGTGTACCTCGGGCCTGAAAAAGCCAGAAATAGACACAATTTTAGGAAAGTTTCAATTTTAAAATCACAGTTTAAAAAATTCTAGCCACAACCTGAGATGAAGCTGGCGAGTGGTCATGCTGTCGGGGAACTTTCCAGCTTCTTTCTCTCAGACCGTCTAATTCCTGCAGACTGTGATAAAGTTGCCCTGTGATCCTGTCAGAGTTAGGCTAAATGAGCTTTTCCATGAGACAGCATCTTTTTCAATTTCTTTAATGTTTCCTATGACTTTCTACTATAATTGCCTAATTTTTCAATGCACTTTTCAAAGTGTGGATCCAGAACTGCATATTCTCACAGAGGCAATAGCAGGCTGAAATAAAAAAGTGCACCTGCTAAATATTCTCTTATCTAAGCATCTTAGGATGAGTTTGTTCTTTAGTTCAAAGCTTAATAGTTGAATATATTGTTGAAGGGATAATACTGATGTCTTTTTCAGAACTAGAGTTCCACACTTAGAGCCTGTGGCCTTCACATTTTAATCACTAGATGCATAAATTCGTACAAAGGCACACCTTGAACTCATTTTTTTGCCTTCAAATGGCTCATGGTCAATCTTGTCCACTTTCAGTAACTCTTCCTCAGTTTTGTGTACCCCTCTTCCAAATTTTATTTTACTCCAGCAATTGCTTTCACTACAGCACCAATTGGTTTTCTCCTAATATGTACTAATGATACATGGTACAAAACCAAGAACTAGTCTCTACAAGATTGCACAAGATGTTGCCATGTTTCTTCTGGTTTAATAATTAGAATGTCTTGGAGGACAGGAAAGCTAATGACATTAGAAATCTACTGAGGAATATCATATTTACACTGCAGAATGAAGTGTAGTCTGTAAGCCACTAGGTAAGGTACTGTCTGCAGCAGGATGGTGCCCAGGGTAGTTCATTCAGTTTCTTTTCTTAAGTTTGTTTGAATCCTTTGATTCTGTATCCACCACCAGGGTTTTCGTGTTGTACCTTTGGCTAGTATTTATCTGACTGAGAGCTGAATGTCCTCCCTTTCCTCTCTTGTGTCTTTCTTAATAATACATTAAGGCTGCTAAATTTTTTCTTGACCTTATGCAAGTACAAATGGAATTTGGTCTCCTTTCAGCCAAAAGGACACTTTTCTGTTTGTTTTGTGGGTTTTTTTTTTTTAAATCTTTTGTGTCTAAAAATATTAGAAGTGTACTTTTCTTGTCCTTTTTTGGACAAATCTTCAGAAATCATAAATGCTGAGAGAGTTTCTTACTTGTCAGGGAGAGGTGGCATCAAATTTTCTATCTGCAAGCACTCTGTAATGTATTCAAATGTAGACAAACCTGTGCAAGCATGGACCATGACAAGTGAGGAGGGACAAAGAATCTTCAAATCAGCTGATAATCTCTTGATGTCATGGAAGTTCCTGGGCAAAGAAAGAGTTGTATTAGCAGTAAAGAAAGACACATTTTCTTTGGGGATCAGCAGTGTAGGAACAACACATATTTGCTCATGTTGCTGTGCAGCCTAACTAGCTGTTTGTTATATTATTTACCAGGTTTCTGTAATCCAACCTTTTTATGCACATGGCTTCACTATAGAGTGCAGAGACAAATCTGCTCCCCAAAGACATGTTAAAGAGCGTCAGATGAAACACTGAGTAACGATAAATTCCTTTGAATTTCTTGTGTGCATTCTAATCCACCATGATGAAACTTTCATGTTTTGTCAGCTATTGTAATTTTGCTTTCAGAAATGCAATACAAATTCTTCCTGGGTGAGTGACTTACACATTTAGCAGTGTCTTTCAGAAGAGGATCACTATTGTTGTGTTACAAATGGCATGTGTTTCAGTGGCACTCAAACATACAGGGTCTTGCTGGTATATATTTGAAACCCGATTGGTTTTACTCAGCTGAAGCCAAGCTTACTCTTTTTTATTTCTTTCAGTAATTACCTTATGTTTTATTGCCTGCAGGGAGAGACCCCAAACTGAAGCAAAATTCAGGATGAATAGTTGAAAACAAAGATCATGAAAAGATAAAGGTCCTGGTTCTATGATCTTGGATTATAACATGTCATGAAAAAAAAAAAAGGGATTTGGCTCCTCTTGTCAGTAAGAATCTGTCCATATCATGTTTCAGTTTTGTTTGTGTTGGAGCTATTCTTGTAAGAAACTCATCTGTATGAAACATTTTGGGGAGAAGAAGGAAAGCTATAGCAGGAAACAACCTGAGACAGCACAAAGAATTTTCCTTTCTCTATGCCTTGCCCTCTCCAAACCCTTAGCAGGATAGTAAAGGTGGAAAATTTCTAGCAAAATGTCAAATGGTTTCAAAATAACATAAAAAGCCTCCATTTCAGCTACAGGAGTCGCTCTGCTATAACAAAATCCAGAGGGATGTATAAATGCAATATATTCCATATCATATGTTCAATAACAAGAGAAAAGCCAGCCTGGCTAAAAATAATTATGAAGCTCAGCAGCTGTAATTAAAATAATTTGATGGGAGATAGGAAACGTTTATGCATCTTGGCAGAAAAAGACATTTTGAGGATTTTGATTGATGTCTTTTATGTTTGTTCGATGTATTGTACAATAGTAGATATGGGCACTGCACCAGGATGTTAACTAGGCATAATGTTGCGTGTTTTACTAGGGCAGATAAAAGGTCACGCTGAAAAAAACCGAATTTCCTGGTGACTTCCATTTTCCACCAAAAGTATCGAGGTAGGGTGATGCAAGTTTTTCATGGGTGAGCCCTTATAGACTCAAAAAATCCAGCTGAATTAATTTGTATGAGGTCTACTTCAATGAATTGCCAAGCACCACAATAATTAAATGAGGGCCAGGGTAGTTCACTGAGAAGAGCAAAAACTGCTAGCTGGAGTCATTTTAGTGACAAATATTAAGCCCTGCATCGGGCTTTTCAACACTTCACCTGGGGCTTGGAAAACATGGCAGCAAACAACTGATCTCACAAAGCCAGGCTGCTCCCAACAATTTCCTGTTGATAGTATAATTTTTTCTTCTGTTCAGATAAAGAGTGGGCCAGGTTTTTTATCAAGGAGCTGACTCCAGTGTTTCCAGTGAAGCTGAGTGGATGTTGTCTGCACTAGTGTAATCATACCTTAGAAAAACAAGGAGCTATCTTCACATCTCAATTTACATTATTGATGCAGTATGAAATAAGTCCCATAGTAGATGAGCACTCTGGGGATTCTCTTGTTTGTCTCAGCATGTTAAATGACTGCAAGGCATTACACATCTGAGATAGAACTGCTTAAGTGCATAATTCTTCCTCGTGGCTTTGCTAGGAGCTAAACGAACCTTCTTAAACTAATAATAAAATAATCTAAGATATAAAAATATGTTTCTTTTGGACAAATCTGACATGTTACAATGACAGAGTGTTTATGACTCACAATCACCACCTCCACCACCAGCACTGCTGTATTTAGAAGCAGCAGGCAGCAGAGTGAAATAGGCAGCCCTGAAGTTTCACATCAGGATAAAAGTAGCTAAATTCGTACTAAATGGGGATTAGATATTAATGAAGAAAAAAAGATGGTGGATTTCCAGGACTGTGGCTCTAGGGAACACTCTCCTATTTCACTGAGCCTTGTAGTTGTATCTAAGTTCAGATTGCAGTTTAGATATAAACAGATGAAGACTTTAGGGATGAAATATAAACATTCCCAAGTTCTTACAGTTCTAAATTAGGTGCGGTTCCAAGAACATGGATTTTGGTCCTAGCGGTGTTTATATTTGATTTTTATGTGTCAAGGAGTACTTATTCAAAGGTGGAAAAAACTAAACCAGGAAGGCTTGTCTCGTTAAATCTGTACATTAGAGGTGCCTCACAGCGTGCAATGATTAATTGGGTCTTAGAGGAGAAATTTCTACTCCCCCAAATGGAAAACTTTTAAAAGTCCAAGAACACACTCTTCTGCATGCAGAAAGTATGAATAGGATATAGTCAGCTTTCAGTGTCCTGCAAGATTTCTAGAAAAATGTAGCATAGCAAATCTGTGTTATTATTGCAGTAAGGTGAAATAGAGGAAATGTCACTTTTAAAGCTCAGAAAAGACTATCAAAACCACTATTTACAAGTTACTTTTTATTCACAGCCATGTAAAGCCTTTAGCATCACTTTAGATTAGCCCTGGTAACCTTTTCCCTTTGCTCTCTCTTATTTTAACTCCTAAATCTCGTGCCAAAATTCCTGCAGTCACATGTTACCTATTGAGCTAAATTAATAAAGAGGAAATTTGCAGCCACAGAAGCTTCTGGTAGCAGGAATTGCTTAGCACCCCAAGCAAACCAGGAACGAGGGAGATATCAATGGGACCAGAGCCTTTCCCAGGGCAGAGGGTGAAGGTGGGTCTTTGAGCACATTGGCAGGTAGATATGGATCTCCAAGGTGTCCCTTCCTGAAGCTGAAGCTCAAGGATTTACAGGGGCCTGTCACACACACAGCCCCATCGCAATCTTGCCAACCTCCAGGAGAAGCAGGGAGGGTGACTTGATCCCTGTGGGATGCACAGGCCCTGCTCCCTGAGAGCAACAAATGGATTTGTGGTTTGACTGATGCAATCAAAGCAGGGACCTTCAGGAACTGTGGAGAGAGCACTTGTGTCCTGCGTCCAGTGTCTTGATTAAAAATCAGAAGTGATGAACTGAACAAACACAAAATTAAATATTTCTGTCCAATGAAAGTGGAAGCCTTTGTAAAGGAAGGAGGAACGTTACTCTGGTGTGATGCCAGCTCAGGATTTAACCAACCTGATGACCTAGTCTGACCTAGATGACTTCCCCAGTTTACCTGCAGCTTTGCTGGTTTACTCTAGCAACAACTAAACTCAAGGCTTTTCCCCTTGCTCTTCGTGCATGTTAAGCTTCTGTTTGTGTAAATAACCATCTTATATAATAGGCTGTGAAATATTGTAGTATAAAGATGTATTTGACACTTTTTCTCTGATTTTGTTCCTCACCCAAAATATAACCACTCAGACATGTTTTTGGAATGACGCACATTCTAGCGGAAAAAATATTTTAGAAATATGCTGAGCGTTTGGCATTATTTCTTTTTGGATCCCTCTGGTTGTAAGCAAACTAACATTGTGAGCTCCATTGGGCAAAAGAAATATTACTGCCACCGTATAAAATATGTGTGTTTGAACTCTTGGTTAAATATTTTAATGTTAGCTTAGGTCTTTTCCAGTTGCCATAATTTTAGATAAAGAAATTTGTGAAACACTAGGACTAACAGTAAGGCAGTCCAAATGTTTTCTTCCTATTTATCAGCTATGCACATTCTTACCACAGTTACTCAAATTTTTAAATCTTTCATGGCTATTGGTAAGATTCCAGGAGGTTTGCTAGCCTTGAAATGGAAAAAAAATTCCACGATGCCAAGAAAATGTAGCTCAATCTGCATTTAAAACAGCTATAGTTAAATATTTAGAGGTTTTCCTATACCTATGCAGAGCATTTTTGCAGCTTACCCTTAAATTTAGAAGTCCTAGATTGTCTTGCCTTGATAATTTCCTCTCTGTTATCTTGCACTTTGGTCACCTTACCAGTGGATCAAAATTTTCTGTTTTATAGTACACTGCCTTTTTTAATCTAAATTGTTTTAATTGGTAACTCAGCCAATTTCTATTTAAACAGTAATTTCTCCTGATTTTGGAAAAAGAGTGGGATATTTTTACCTCAGCTATCCCTGTCACAGACCATGCCCCATTTGAAGTGTTTATGCCAGCCAACTGCACCTTGGAGGTGCTATAATTTCTTTACCTAGAAACCCTTTTTTAGAACTGAGACATAAAATTCCTGAGAACATGGATTTCAAAAACCCCATTTTATATTTAAATCTTAACCAAGTACCTTTAAATGTACAAAGTACATTTATACATTAACCTAGTAGCTTCTAATCATCTTTCTGACCAAAGATTCACCTCACCTTATTCGAGACGTACTCTGGTTATTTGCTTAGTAGCACAACAAAGAAAGCATTGATCCAGTTGATCCCAAAGACCTCCCAAATTGTTTTCCTTCTCTTAAGCAGAAGGCAGTGCTGTACAGCCACAGGAAACTGTACCTATTTTGGTGCTGACTTTGCTCTATGAGGGGTTGTGAATCAGTTCTTTATTGACCGTTTCTTGTGAACGATGAAAACCCACTTTTCTGTGGCAAATGCTGTGAACAGCTCCAGGTGAAGATGTCAGGAAGCATTTTAAGGATAGAAGATACTGTGCCCAACTGGATCAGGCTCAGGTATCTGCTCAAGTGCCAGCACATCCAATAAGAGCTTGTTGGAGATGAGTTTGCTCCAAGGGGTGCTAATCTGGGGGTTCCTCTCACCTAACCCAACCATGCTTGCGTGAAACTGGTGAAAATTTCTCGGTGGAATATATTTTTTTCTCACCCAATGCTGTATCACTTTTCCATGATGCTTGAGCTGTTTTCACAGTGAGGTGTGGTGTACCTTATGCCAGGACAGGATGAATATCCAAACCCAGTGTTTTAGCCCACTGAGAGGGGGGTAATCTGGTCGGGCTGAGCCTGTTCTGCACCCCTCCACCTCTCTGAGCTTGTCTGCCTTTCTGCATGTCATGATGCTTGGCACCTGGTACACACACTCACAGTTCTGATTGAAAGGAAACAGCCTACAACTTTAATTAGCTAATCAGACTGTGAAAAAAAAAAAAAAAAATCCAAACCTGTAAAAGGGGAATATTAACAAAGCCTCAATGGTTGGTAAATTATACACTTTCAGTGGATCTAGTGCTCATCTTCACTGTTCTGTAACTAAACTCAGGTTACGTGGAGTGTATGTCCTCCATTCATTGACATGCACAACTCTTTTTGTGTCATTATAGGTGTGGTTTTTGTTTCGGTTTAGCTTTTTAGGCTCCTGATGTTTAAGCAAACCAGATATCCTTTCAGAGCTATACCACTAAAATCCTTGAAGGAAGCACGCATGCAGAAGTAACAAGATAACAGCACTATCAGCAGCTGGGCAGGTAACGACAGGTTTAGAGGCTGAAATTATTGAGCTCATTTAGTGTTCCCACTTTTGCAGCAGGAACAAGCTGTCCTGTTCTAAAAACCTCCTGAGTGTTCGTGATACTTTTTTCCTGGCAGTCTCTAGTTCTGCTGACTGCACAGTTTATCACATAACGAATGAGACTGCCATGGTTGAAGTCTGCTCATCCTCAAAACCAACCTAATCTGCCTAACATTTTGTCGTTTCTGGCCTAGGGATGGTCTCTGTTTCAGGCATTACTCACTATCTTGCCCACAGGCTTCCTTGTTCTCTTTGATGACTACACTAGCCATTTCCCACAGTTCGAGCTGGTGGTTGGGGGGTGAGTAAACTCACCAACCCCCTTCCTTCTCAACCAGGATTAAATGGACAGTGTGACAGAGGGAACTGGATGAGACTCCATTTCATCAGATAATCTCAAACCTCTGATGATTGGGCAGCACAGTACATTTTACACAGCACTTCCCTGCTCTCCCTAATATCTGCCTGTGGGTTTCAATGGAAAAGGTATCTCTGCCTATTTCTATGATCAGTGTTATTCAGAGTTTGGCATATTTCTTCCTTCTTTCTGCCTTTGCTTTGAAGGAGACATGAGCTGTGCAATCCTGCAGACACCACTGCTAACGTTATACAGCCTGAAAAATTTTTGAGATGAGCGACATAACCCTTCTGCAAAGATATTTGTAGACTCAGAGGTTGGGATAACTTTCAGACTCCAGACTCCAGTTGTTGGCCCACTATGTAACAAACATACTGGGAGAAATCTTACATGTTCTCCCAATGCCATTAAATAGATTTTTTTCCTCAAGAAATTCTGTGTCTTATTCTTGTAAAAAAGACTTGTGCAGACCACCCAGCATAGGAATATTTGCCCCAGTGTATAACAGATCTGTGAGCATGCATCTGTAGAAATCCTCAACATAAATTAGTGGTAGAGGAGCAAAGGGGAATTTATTAAGACAAAGGCAGGAAGGAATATTAATACATTGTATATACATATACAGTACGCCCAGAATATCCAGCAGTTCCAGCAGCAATTTTACTACATTTTGGACAATGTGTTGAGTCCACCACTACCATTTGAGATCAGGTATCATACTTTGAATGTGATTTGCCTTTGTATGTATCTGGGATACATGAAAGAAGTTGCAGAGTCTCATTGTACCAGACCTCCTTTCTGCAAGGCATTAAGGAAGGAACCTTGGAAACAAATCATTTCTAGAAATTGTCTTCCATAGGATAATGGAGGTATTTGACTTGATCTTTCTTCTCTTTCTGTCTCCTGATGAGGTGACAGGGGGTAAAGGACTGTCTGTGAGGGAAGGATGTAAGACAGAAAACTATAGTTCAAGTGAATATTTTTCTGCAGGTGATTATTTCAGCATGTACCCACCCTGAGCCTCTGCAGGGGCAAAATGTTTGATTTTTTTAATGACCTTTAACTTTGAGCTTGGAATGGCTTGCAGACACAGCTCACTGAAGCTGCAAAAGACAGATCTTGGGCATCAAGCTCTAGCTGTGAATCAGCGGTGTTCCCAGTCTGGAGAAAAGCACATAAATTTCATCCCACATCCATTTTTGATATCCAGAAGACATTCTTTGGATAGTTACATGCTTCTAACTCGATAGATATATTTTCTTATTAGAAAAACAAATCTAGCATTATTTCCTATTTCATAAAATTTAGTGAAATGTCTTCTCTTGGTTCTACATAAGCATTTATTTCAGTTCTCTGAAATGAACTTCAGGGCTTTGATCTCTAATGCTGAATCCAACTCCTCACCCTCCAGTTTTTAGGATTTCATAAACTTTTCATAAACAACTGAGTAGCAGGATCCTGACAGAGTTTCAGCATATTCTCTCAGTTTTCATAGGTACCAGAACCTATTTTGTATGACCTTTATCCAGTTTTAATTAAAATATTGATAGGTTGATCAGGTAATGCATGCTGGATTGCTTCTGAGTTCCTACACAGTTTTGACTGGTTAATGACAGACACTTTAGAAAAACTGAAGCCAATCAATCAGAAGGCCAATTTCAGTCCAAAGTTAGCTTTGATTAGAGGATTATTTATTTATATAAGAAGAATGTTTATCGCCTCAGGAGCATTTGAATGGCGAAATAGCTGTGCTAAGGTCCTGTAAGTTGTTCTGCACTGGGCACCAAAAAGTCTGTAACACAGCGCTGAAACCAGGGTGGTTTTCATGGCATCCATTCTGATGGATGAAGTATGGGCTGGCTCTGTCTTGACTGTGCTGCCTGGCTCTCTGCTGATAGCAAACCCCTCATGCTGACCTGCTTGCTAGTGGGGGTGTTTCCTCTGCTTCAGGTGCTCAATTCTTTGCAGGTACTTGTGGGGATCTGAGACCCTTTTTGTCAGCTGTGTGCTCCAGGAGCTGGCAGGACAGAGGGAAGGAGGAAGGCTCAGAAGCTCCCTGAAAAGCCTAGAGTGCCTGCTGTCTTTGCTTCGTGGATGAACAGTTACAGGGCTGCTCTGAACAGAGAGGTGACAGAGTTTAATTTCTCACCTATTGTCAGTGGCTGTGTCATTTCCCAAGGGAGCACAGGGACTGCAGAAACCTGCAGCCCTGGGTGGAGGTGCTCTGCTGCCATGGTGATGGTGAGGCACACGGTGGAAGCTCTCACTGCGGCCTCACCAGGCACTAGAGCACTCTGGCCTCGTCTTACCCTAAAGCTTTTGTGTAAGTTGTCACTGATAAAAAACTGAAATAAAAAAAATGAAAGATAAACCCTGCTGCCAAGGCTGGGAAAGGGGGAAATCAGTGTTCAGCTCCCAGGGTCCAGTGGCCTCTCTCCAATGGAGACAAGGACAAGGCCCTGGGGGAAGATGGTGGCCAAAGCCATGGTGCCAGCAGTCACTATGATATAAGGAGTAGTTTATGATGCTAGAAGTAGTTATGATGCAAGTAGTAGTTATGATGCAAGTAGTAGTTACAGTGATAACCCCAGAAGAGATGTGCTGGTTCAAAGGACCCTGGAGAGGCTGATGAGTAGCAAACAGAGCCCACAGCACGATTCCTGCCAGCTCCTGAAGACCAGCTCTCCTCCTCCCGGCAAAGCTGAGCCTTACACCCTGCCAGAGAACCAGGCAGACGGTGTATGAAATCCCATGGAGATGGGGTCAAAAGTTCAACTTTCTACCCTCACTCCTCACCTAGTCACACAAAACTTCAGTTATTTCAGGAGGAAGAACTGAAGGTAGCTTTAAAGCTGTCTTCTGCCGATTTTGCTGCAGGGGTCCCCTTTGCTGTCAAGTTCAGTTAACATTTGTTTAAACAAGAGATGTAGATACCTGATAAGTGGCAGCACCTGGCTTAAAGATGCATTATGGACAGCAGAGAGTAAACAGAGCAGCTATAAGATTCCAGCGTGCAGAGGTCAAGACAACATCTGTTTTGCCTCGTGTACATATTCATACATAGTTTTCTGTTCTAGAAGTCACTCAAGCATCTAATAACTTCCTGCTCCAGGTGATGTTTCAGCAAATTGTTTTCCTGTTCCAGTTCAGTCAGGATTTTTCTAGCTTTGGCAAAATGGCTAAAATACCTACAGACTCCGCATGCCACCCCAGCTTAATTGCAGTGTCACAAGTCTCGGGCTGGGAGCCAGAGACAAACAAGTTCAGCCAGGCAGGGAGGGGGATGGACAGGGGGCCGGCAGTTCAAACAGGGAATGCCAAACCAGTGCTGCTGTCAAATAGGTTAGAGCTGTGGGTCACCAGCCACCCTTCCAACAGCTGTGACGAATAGTCTCTATATATCCTGGTGGCTTTTCCCTTAATGCAGTGCCTTAATCTGTGGTTATGGATGCAGGCTGGGAAGCCACCCTTTACTTTCAAGGCTACCAAACCAAATGGCATGTCTGACAAACAGCATTGCCTCACCCATCAGTTTTCGCTCATTTAAATTGGGAGTGTTGGGTAAGGTCATGGGTTAGGTGCAGAGACCTTGAATTCAGCCTCCTCTCAGGGCCAAAGTGCAGACATTTTGTTCCAAAAAACATCTAAGTCATTAGTACTATTTAAACCAAAAGGGTCTCATGTTCTGCAGATAATGACTTTACATTCTGTTCCTAAAAATTAATAATTGAACAAGTGTATCTGATATTATATTTTAGTATTTGTGTTGCAGTAGCAGTGAAAAACCCACCAAGATCAGGGCTCCCTTGTGCTGAATAAAGATGCAGTGAAAAACAGATTGTAGATAAGAAACATACATTGTAAATAATTAACACCAATGAAAAAAAAATTGCAAGAATTTGATCTATCCTTCTGTCACACTTTTTTTCGTATTTGTCTTCTATATCATCTCAGACATACTCTTCTAGTTTAGTTTTGCAACTGGCCTTCTTCTGCTTTTTTACTTTTTTTTCAGGGCTAAAGGGAAAGTAGGTACAGTAGAAAATACTATGAGCAATGCACATTTTTGGGTATCTCGGCTTCTGTAAACTGGTGAACAATGTTGCAGACACCAACTGAAATATCTGTGATACAACTCTGTGTGTGCAGTGTTATCCCTCTTTTGGTTGCGGTAGTTCCTTCAGCAGTACTGAAGTACTTTAATCTTCCTCCGGTTTGGCAGTTGGTTTATTAAATGTTTATTCATTTTCTTTGCATTTGGGATGGAGCTGAAATTAGCACGTCCATTTTCTTGTTTAAACAAGAGAAACTTCAGTGTAAATAACATCTAGCCACACAAATGCATTTTTGTCCTTCCACTGATGTCAGAACAAAATGAAGGATGATATTTGTGGGGAAAACAAAACCAAACCAAATCTCTTTCCGAAAACCAACAGAGGGAGCACAAACCTTTGGGTTTTCGTAAGGCTTTAAAAAATAAAGAGTTCGGGCCTACTATATTTTACCTTTCCAGTGAGAGCATGGCAGGTTTAAAAGCTGTAGAAATACTTTAGGTCTTACAAACTTCTTTCATTGACAGTTACAGCCTGCACAAATTAGGGATTCAGCTAGTTATGCTCAGTGTGTTCCTACTGTTGCAAAGGACTCGTTTGTGCCCTAGAACAAGCAACACCTTATTAAGTATTCTTGTCATTCAACATCTTGAGTTTCCATAGACTTTCTTCGTATACAGATGTAAAATGCACCTGCCCTCCTGCCTGCTCACCACCCTTTGGCCATTCCCACCGCTGCTGCGGTGCTGCCCTGCAGCCCAACGAGCTCTACCCCCTTTCCTTGTCTTGAGTGACTCACACCACAGCTGGGAGCGTGCTTCTCCCACAGTTTGTTGTGCAATGTGTCTTTTTTGAAAATTTGAGTAAAAATATAATCTGATGACAATGGAAGGCTTGAGTACTCCACAAGTAAAGCAGGAAGATGGTCCATTTCCTCCTCTGTCTGCAACAGAGTTTATCATTTCACCCTGGTTTTACAGACAAACAAGCACCATTCATGTTCACAAAGGGATATCTAGGGTATTTTGGGGTGGTGTCATAGAGCTGTTGAAGGACAATGGACCACATTCTCCAGTGATGTATGTCAGCATAACTCTAAATCAGTAGAGCTCACAGAGATGAGATGGTAAAAATTGTTGCCAATTATATTTGTGCTTGGATGTCCTTCTAGAAGACATGCTCCAGTTCCAGCACGGCTTGTTCAGAAAGATGTAGGTGAGTGGATGTCTGTGCTACCCTGAATGCAGGACAGACACGCAGTTGGACAGTTGTGCCCTTTGGCCAAGAGACCTCCTGCTCCTTCTCACCTGGTGTTTGAGTCAGGCAGGTCTCCCTGTGTGCCAGGGCATTGTGCAATGCGTGGTTTACTATGAGACATTGCCTCTTTTTCCACAGTTGTGCAAGGTTCGGGCCTCTATCTATTCAGACATTTAAAACAAGTGACCAGATGCTGTAGACTTACAAAAGCACTACACATAGCCAGCTGTGCCATATAAATCTTAGACTTCTTTTTTTTATCATCAAGCTGTGGTTTGTTTGTGGTGTCTCATTTTTCCATCAGCTAGACATTCCTGTCCGTGCTTCCCATTTATTTGTTGGGATCACATAAAAACGTAGCTTTATTTATGCGTATGCTCTAATCCAGAACATAAACTGCTGCAGCCGACTCATCATGTATTGTCTGAGGGAATGCACATCGTAAAGCACATACGTCACAGCAAGAGGTTTCTTATAACTCTGTGCAGTCCTTTTAACTGGATCTCTGCTTTGGCCATCTGTTCTTTAATATCATAATGAATATTTCACACTTATCACTTCTTTTGTTTGAGGATCTCTCACTTTTTTTTTTGAAAGGTGATTAAATATTGTTATTATCTCAGTGTTTCAGACAGTGTAACTGAGGCACAGACAGGTTGGGTGACTTGCCAAGGTGATGTATTCAGCAAGTGTTAGAATGAGACTCACCCCTTCAACTTAATTCCTTGTTGCTCCATACAGTTGCAAGTATGGTTTGGGTCAGCCTGCAGTAATAAGTCATATAGTTCAGCTGGTTTTTTGACCCAAATGCTATCATTTGGGTTAAACAAATATCCTCTAGTTTGGCTACCAACATGTTACGGTGTCTGGATACACCACAAAAATCTTGGCAGATTTCAGCATCTGCAAATGCTCTCCAAAAATTTTTGTTGAAATTCTCCAAGTAGTTCAGGTCCAATACTGACATTTCCAAGGCCTCGGGTTTAGCACTAGGTGCAAGTTAGGTGGTGTTTGGAGATACATTTGAGTAATTAATTGCCTACATGCCTTGAATGAAGTACCCGCAGAACTGAGTTAATGTTGACAGAAAATATTTGTGACTTATAAAATGCTTTCTCAAATAAAACACCTCAGTTAGACCCTTCTGATTGTTTGCTTAGTGTTTCCAGAGGCACCAATGTGGCAGCTTAGCTAGAGAGTGTTTAGATGTTTTTGTTTAGATGCAACATTGTATGCACATAAAGATGTCTTGTACAAAAGCAACCGTGTGCATGGTGATCATGAGCACTGAACTCGAAGAAAATGGAATTCAATCAATCAACATATAGATTAGGCAAATTGCAAAGCATTCCTGTATAACAGTTAGGACTGGGCTTTCAGCACAGCAGCTCTGGCTTTGAAGGCCTGCTTCTAAGATAGCTGATAAATCAGGCAAGCTTCAGTGATCATCCCCTTTACAGATACAACAACTCAAAATTGAGTAACCCTGGTGCTGCCAGGATTAACCTGCTTTCCCCCTTGGCTTTGAAGGTTGAGGGCTTTAAATAAAGAACAAATATTCTGCACATGCACTGCAAGGAAACAAAACACTTAAATTATTTCTCCGTTCAACACCACTCATTACCTGAGTGTCTAAAGAGTGTCTCAGTTTAATTAGCTTTAGTGGACTTAATGCCAGTCACCTCTTCTTCTCCCACCTAGGATTGCACATGACTGTGTGAACCTTGAGGTCAGGTTTTATGGGGTTTTGAGCAACCTGGTCTAGTGGAAGGTGTCCCTGCCTGTGACAGCGGGGTTGGAACAAGATGATCTTCCAACCCAAGCCATTCCATCATTCTATGATTTGTCTGAGTGCTGTTGGCTTTGGATGAGAGACTAACCTCTAGGTACCTTCACCCCTAGGTGGGCCAGGTGAGACAGCAGGGCTCAGGACAGGCAGGTCATGACCCAGGTGCCCAGCAATGTGGCTGGGATGGTGAGTGTCAGCTTTTGAGTACAGTCAGTGACCCCCTATTAAAATTGAAGTGATCAGAAATAGGGACCAATAGCCCGAGGCTGCTGCCCACCACAAACTCTGTGAATTAAGAGTAGTAAGTGTTGGAAGTGAATATATCAAACAGTCACAGGTGAAATTTTCCCACATATTTATGATCATTTACAAGGCAGTTTTGTAGAATAAACAAGTTAATAGCAGCACGGAGTGCCATTTCTAGAGAATTTACCAACTGGAGAAGAACTAAAACCTGCAGAGAAGTTTGTGTTTGATAAGATAACCACCTCAATGCCAGTGTGTGCTGCCCTGCCTTTGTGCTACAATTCAATTAACAAAGGTGCTATGCTAGAGATTAACTGTCTTGATCTGTACATCCATCCAGCAAAGAGATGGTCTTGGTAGTGTTCACCTGATGGGTGGCCCAAGATAAATGTGCTCTCTGTGTTATTTTAACAGTCCCTCTTCATGAGTCAGTGCCCTGGCATCTGCTCCCAAACTGTTCCCATCCTGTTCAGAAAACTGACCTGCATATAGATTGGTCTTAATGATCAAATGTTTAAAAATTCATTGCACAAGAACAGCTGAAAGCAGTTGATTGGTTTGAACTTTATTGTATGCACCTTGATTCCCAGATCTGCAGTAAAGGGGAAGGTCAGCTGGTAAACATTTGAGCATTTAAAAATAAAAAGGGATGGATTTCCCGCTACCCAGGCCTTTTATGTTCAACCTCAGTACAAACCTGGATGTACTGAGGTATTTCTCATGTGTATGATTTAAATCCACCTGGACACTGTGGGCCACATCTTCCCTCAGCTGGTGTAAATCAGCATAGTTCCCTTTGAAGTTAATGAAGAAAAGCCAACTTTGCACCAGCTGAGGATCTGGCCCAGTGTTACTGTAACTTATTATTTCAAGAAACCCCATATATTCCTGAGAAACAGCAGAATATTTAGAAGGACAAAGTTCCTGACCTGATTATTTTAAAAGCACAGTCTTTCAAGACATTAATTTCTCCAAATTCCCTGTGACAAGCTGAGCTGGAAATCCCAGTCTGCAGCCAAATTTGAAGTTATATTTAAGGATTCAGAGGGAATAATATACCAAGAGAAATCAAAATGAGTTGCTAATATGCTCCCCTCTTCTTGATGGTCCTTTGTTTTATTTTAGATGTAATCTTCAAATATATTTTAATTTTTTTCTGATTATAATATTGAAAAATTAAAAGCATTTTAATTAAGTATCGTAAAATGTTTTCAGAGAGCCAAAGTAACAAACATTGTCTTCATTTTATCAAAGTACTCACAATGTTTGAGAACCTGAGTAAGATTAGGAGCAAACCAGTCATAAATTAGATTTTCAGGTAGATTGCATAAGAAAAAGTTGCATGGATACATGGTCAAAGAGCTGATCCCAGGAACATTTAGATGGCAGTAACAGTGATGGAAAGAGGATTTGCCTTTTGGGAACCTGTTTGTTTTTCCTTGATTTGCCTTCACTGTAGGTGGGAGATACCCAGCATTTACCTGACCAGAGGAGGTGGCTGTGTGATAGCAAATTGCTCAGTGCTGCTGTGAATCAGTAAATAAATACAATGTGTTCTGTGAAGACATCTGCAGTTTGTCAGGCTAATTGGTCCGGGAGCATTAGGTGATGCACATCACTCTGTCTTTGATCCAGCTGCCCCGGTGTGCGTTTTTCTCTTAAGTCATGGGAACAGGCTTTAATCGCGGGCACATCTTGGGACGCTGCAGTCATGGCACCCAATCCATGGGGACACAGGGGTCTCCCTCACAAAGGGGTAATTCCCACAGTGCTCTCCTGCTTTGGCCATGCTCCCATAAGACAAACATCCCACGGGGAACACACACCAGGTGGAACAGCATCTCCCTGGCACTCCTTCACGCACGTGTTGGGGCTCCTGCGCACAAGACCTCCTCAGTCCCAGCGCTTCCAGCAGGATTTCAGCAGCAGCAGGCACAGGACTGAGTTTCACTAACCCCACTCCCAGCAATGCCCGGGACAAAGTTTCTTAACTTTTTGTCTGCGAAGTTCGGATCAGTTCTGAGCAGCTCAAGCTCCAGGATTTATTATTCCTGTCTTCCAACAAATACATGAAATTCACTTTAGTGCAAATCATTCAAGCATGGCAAGTCTAATAATGATGTTTTAATAGCACCTCCAGTGTTAAAGTTTGTTGAAATCTGATATCTGACACTAGCTAATATAGGCAGTATCATCCCCTTTTTAATAAAACTGTTACTCCAATGAGGAACTCAGTTGTACTTTACTGATAAAGGCTAATGATTTTAAACATGACTTTTTCCTCCTGTATTTGTGATTTTCATTTTAACCAAGATTACTGTGTTGTTTCAGCACACAAGCAGTAATGTTCTGCCATCTAAGTACATTTTGTTCACCTCAGAGAATTTAGGTAACTAATTATCCAGAACTACTGAGGCGGTTACTGTTTGCTTCCTGTTCTTTTGCATAGTAATATAAGTTTTCTGTAATGGAACAAAAATAATCCAAATTCTTTGCTCTGTATTCCAGTGGCTCCCTTTTAAAATGTTTGGTTCTGTTGCCTGCAAATTTTTTTGTAATGAGGACTCTGGATCAGCTTAACAAGGTTAACATTGTTTTGGGAGTTGCAGATGTGGACTTTACATCGTTTTTAATGAAATCAAGCCCAAAAGAGGCTCAATAAACAAATGACAATGTTTGGAAAAGAGAGGAACTCATTTCCTTTGATAGGGTGCAGGGAATTTAACCAATCTGTGTTTATAATTACTGTCTGGTTTAGTTAGTGCGAAAGAATCTACTTGTTACCAATTTATAAATAAACAAACTAGACCTGCTTTTTCCTATTCTGCAGCAGCCTTCTTGGAGTTTATTTTCTTTTTATTTAACTACAGAGCACTTACTGTACATTTAATGCTTAAATTCTTTGGGGGTTTTTTGTGTCCTTAAAACATATACTGCTACTTCTGAAATTCTGGATTGTTTGGCAAAACTTGCACCTTGTCGTTATATTTTCTAGAAATACTTTTACTCCATCAAAACTATCATTGTTGGTTAAAAATAGTCGGGGGGTGGAGGGGTGGGAGGGGAAAAATCTGTTGTCCACATTTTGATCCTTGGTAATTTACCAAAGATTTCATTTTTCTTGGCAGTCTTCTGTATAGGCTAAGTTGCTACTGCTTAGTTAATTGTAAACCAAAATCAAATTAACAGTCTTTGAAGGTTTTGGCTGCTACAAACGTGGAATTTTAAGCAAATTAAAAATCCAACATTTGGACTGCTTAAAATGACACAATTTGCTATCGTGGAAATTAGAGTCTAAATTTTCAGTTACACAGAGTTGCAGACACTTTAATAAATCTAATTTTTGTATAGCTCTTTGAATCTGTAGTCATGATTTATTATTCGTTTTTCTTCTTAATTCTTTCCATGAAATATGCAGATTTCATTTTAAAATCTCTTCTATTTATTTGGAAATGAAGGTTCATTTTGACTCTGCATCCGCCATAATTAGCCTTAAGATACTTTTTTTTTTTTCATTTATATACAAGGAAGTAATTAAAATTGCAATTTCTTGCTCTCTAACAGTAGTCACAGAGGTACAGCATAATTTAGCAAGTGACTGGCTTTGTTCCTTTTCATAACTCTGTGTTCTTATGATTTTGTGAATTCTTTGTGGCTCCTACCAGGTTTGGACTTTTTTAAACTGAGATGTGAGTTTACCTTTGTTTTGGAAATTGCATAAATCTATCAGGAAATTCTGAAAAATCAATAAACTAATTTTATCGTTAGAGATATGTAAAGCAGTAAGCACTTTCCAGATGTGGCTGGGGATAGAAGCAAAGAAAACTGCTCTGTTCTAGGAGAGGAAAAACTGTTGACATTTCTTTGAAGTATAATCTCTTTTGTTTATTTGGGTTTTAATAGCTTCCAGCAGTTAGCTGCATATTTTTAAACTGATGTTGCTTGCATACTTATTTTCTAAGGTTTGTGAGTGGCATTCACTGACTGCCATATGTTTAAAGGCTAACCTGTAGGTTGATGAATGAATGAGATTGATGAGGAGAAGGGAGTTTTAACTAAAGATGGGCTCAAGTGAAAATGCTCGATCCACACATTACCTGAACTCTGAAGGTATTTGAAATTCAAACAACCAAATCTGGATTTCACAAAGGTTTATTTCATTTCTGACTTCACTACTGCTTACTCAGGATTCTAGTTGCTTAGCAAGAATTAAAATACCTAGGTAGGAAGTCTAAGACTTTCAGTACAGTATTATAAATCACCATTTTTCTCTGTGTGGAAATCCTTCCTATCAAAAAATTGCCTATAAAGTAGCTAATGGTACAGTGCCATGAGACCAGTCTTATGCCACTGTACTTTTCTAAAGGGGCCTTATCAAACACATGTCCTTGGTCTTCCCTCCACTCTGGAGTGGAGAGCATTTCTGTTTGGGATCTGGATGCTGATCACTGATTCATTCATGACTTTAACTAGGATCTTAAAATAATGTTCTCACTTCCCCATGTCAGGATTGCCAGAATATTACAGATTAAATACCTTGTTGATAGATCACTGGAGAGTAAGATTTGTGAATAAAACCTTTCTCGGAGATCTGGTGCTTTGATGGAGCATGAGGCTTTTTTGGCTAAATACACAGAATATTTTAGATATTTAATTACATAGGTTTTGGTGTGAATTATCTTCTGGAAGGCTGGACCTTATGGTCCAGAACCTACCTGGGTCAATGGGAAGCTTCCTACGCTGGATGAGGCCCATTGTCTCTCTCCACCTCCTTTAGCCCATCTGTAAAATGGGAGTAGAAATACTTACCTAAATCCATAATGAGATTTCAAACTATTGGTCTGGAAAGCACCACAGAAGTGTGAAACTCTAATGAAGAGGAGAGCAATTATTCCAAATGTATCAATTTGCAGTGTAAGAGTTTTTAAAGAAGTCATTATGATTTCTTAGGATAAATGTACCTATTCAGAAGAATGGCTTTACAAATCATTTATTACTGTAATAACAGCTATTTTGAGCTGAGATATCAGGGTGCAATCCAAAGCACATTAAAGTCAGTGGAAAGATTCCTACAGATGCTAGTGCATTTTATGTCTGTCTTTAAGCACATGCTTAATATTAAAGTCAAGGAGACTTAAGTGTCTACCAGAAGTTAAGTATTGAAACAGGCCCTAGTTCTTAGTCTTATCCCGGGCAGAAATGCTTCTTGAATGAGGCTTCATAAGCCACAAACTTCACTTTCTTAAGCGTGTTGTTCTCAGGCACAGAGTAAATACTCACACTGATGAGACTCCTAATGTGGAGTTGGCATTGCACCTTGTAACTTATTGGCCCAACAAATACTTGCAGCATATTAAATATTAAATGGGTTATTAAAAAATATTCACGTGACGAGCAAATTTAACACACAAATCATTATAGCTGGGTCTAACTGGCGGAAAAGGGGTTGACATTGAAAAATGAAAACTATTTTGGAAAGTAAGTGGAAACTTGAAAAAAAAAAACCCAAAACACAACTATATATGAGCTCTTGACATTTCCTAATGATTTATGTAACATACTGCACGAGAATACAATTTAATTTGACTTCAGATGCAATGCTGGCTGTTGCCAAACTCCAGCAAACAGTAAGCATTTCAGATTGAGAGCAGTCTAATTTTTCTTTTTGCAGAAATAAATAAGATCGAAAACCAACTTCTTCCTCAGCGCAATCAATAATTTTTATTACGTAGAAGGATGGGATTGGCTATGGAATGTTTTGTGTAGAAAAAGTCTCTTTATGTAATTGCAGTGCAGCATTTCAAGAAAATTTGTAATTGTCCTATGTACTTTAAAACTACAAACACTAATTTTGTATGGTTTGATATATTTTAATGATCTGTGAGTTCTACAAATTAATGCTTGGGAAGTTCAGCAAAAGAACTTGTATTTGGTTTCTGGTTTGAAATCCCTCACTAAACAATGCTCCTTACACATTAGTAATAAAATTATTCTAAATGATGCTACTTGAACAGTTGCTCTAGCTACATATTAAGATTTGCTCTGTTTTTCATGTGTTTTCCATCAAGGAAGTCTGTGGTTACCTTCCTGATTCTGCTGGACTGGAAAAACATAGCTAATATGGTGTGATCTGGAGAAAGCTTTGATGCAGGGGCTTTACAAATAAACCTCCAGATGCCATATGGTTTACATTCATCTCTCAATTTATTTCCTATAAATGTCTATTGAATATTCCATTGAACCAACACATGTGAAACTAGAGCTGGAAAAGAGAGCGAGGTATAGAATGCTTTGTGGCAGCATGTGATTATCATATTTCTTTTCCAATATTGCTACCAGCCTTGAACGCACGGTAAATTAGTCAAATGCCAAAGTTCTCAGAGTTAGGGTGGAAAATAAAGAAACAATATTTTAAACCTTACAAAAACAAACACTCCTCTCTCGCATGTTGTAATGTATCTCTCGCACTAGAGCGAGTTCTCCTCTGCAATAAAACCAACTTGTGTGTTTGGTTTCTGTCATTAGAAAATTAAAGTCC
This sequence comes from Pseudotriccus pelzelni, assembly GCA_035584735.1. Classification (NCBI taxonomy): domain Eukaryota; kingdom Metazoa; phylum Chordata; class Aves; order Passeriformes; family Tyrannidae; genus Pseudotriccus; species Pseudotriccus pelzelni. The sequence continues at coordinate 4,361,393 of JAWMRA010000023.1, read as the reverse complement.
GGGGGAACTCAGTTATGGGAAAGAAAATGCTGTTAAAACTTTGCAAAGGAAAAACAAATGAAGGAATGAGAAGCTTAGATGTATATTTGGGCTTGATTAACTAGTACCTTGTATCAGAGCTCCCTGCCCTTCTTAGTTTCTCTTCTTTCTGAAGTCAGGAAGCATAACTTAAACACGCCTGACTAGCACATCTCAGTCAATGGGCCTTTCTTAGGGCTCTGTTTGTTCAAGACGAACTCCACTTCTCCAAATGTTCCTTGTGATATAGGTGACATCTCTAAAGGAAACTCTCCACGTACTATTTGGAGCTCCCCTTATCTCTGGAAGCCCCCACGTACACATTCCCTGGCCCGAGCTCCAGGCGCTTGGCCACTGGAAGTTATACCTGAAAATTAAAAGAGAAAAACCCTGTTTGGGTACAGATGAGGAAAAAGGCCTCTGTTGAGACGGACTAATTCATTCTACAGAACTAAACTTTTCCATAACCCAGCTTTAACGAATTTACCAGCTTGGACTTTTAGTTTGTGTTGATCAAAGGAACGTATTTCTATGCAGCATATAGAGGAGCTTCCCTCTCCATCCAAGACAAGTTAGTTTGCATTTATCCATGATTCTGTCTGAGACAGAATGCAAATTTCTCACCTACCCAGACTGTCTACATAAGGCTGAAAACCCACTTAAGACCTGCTTATGCCTTACAAAGATTATTAGCTCAAATGCCATAGGCAGGAAATCTTGCCCTTAATTCATTTAAACTATGAATTTATCTGGAGGAGTCTGTAGTTCATCTAGTCTGTGCTGGTCCTCTATATGTAATTTTATTTTACCCAAGGAACCTTGAATAAGTGAATCTTCAGATCACTGACCAACATATTAGAAAATTACTGTTATTCATCTGTCTTTATGATACCAGATTGAAAAGCTCCAGTCAGCAGCAGAAAGTCCTATTCATTGTAGCTGAAAAGCAGGCTTCGTTATAATGCAAGTTCCATAAATAGCAAAAACAGTTAGGGAAGCAACCAAATCCACAGATGAAAAATAATGTAACTAAATTTTTTGCTCCATGCATCATCCTCTTATGTTCCACTGAGACTAGGGCTGGGAAATCCTATATTTAAATACTAAACTTTGATGTCTTCTACAGGGATTCTACTCAGATACGTATGGCTGAAGAGATGAATGGGAAAAAAATCTCTTTGTTTATCCTCAGCCATAAAAGATGTTAGAGACACTTCGCATGTATTTTCCATGTTTTTATTATTATTATTATTGCAAAACAGAAACTGCCAGATGCTGCTGGGCAGAAATCTTAAGAGTTTCCTTTGAGAAATAAGATATTGGATTATTAAAATTAAAAAGTCCAGAAAAATAGACTCCTACAGAGTCACAATGGCCATGCACAGATTCTGACAAGTGTATTGAATTGCTAAGAAATTTGTCAAAACAACTTGCATTTAAGAGAAAAACAAACTGCTGGCAAGCAAATTATATTATATACCAGTGTGGAAATGTCAGTCCCTTCCTATTCAACTCCAAGAGCAATAAAAAAGGACTTTTTACTGTTCCCATGTACAGTAAATGTAATAATTTTCATTTTTGTGAAGTGTTATCATTTCTACTAAATTTCCTCAGTGACTCACCACAGTTTCTTTTCTTGGCAGTTTGTTACTACACTGTCTTCTTGATAAAAAAAAAATAAAAATAAGAGAAAGCTTTCAGTATAGGATAGGATGGAGATTTTTCAATGCAGTAAGAAAGAAACAAGAATTTCAACACACTCTTATATGTCCCATCAGTTTTGAGAGGAATGAAGCAGGGCTGTGAGGGGGTGAGCCCTCTTCATCCCGCCCGCCAGCTTCCCTCCTCCCACCCCTAAAGATCTCATCCTGGAAAGCCTTTCCTTTTATTTTTTCCTTTAGTTGTTAGCACTGAATAGCTCCCAAATATACAAGCAGCATGACATGCTCTATTTTTAAAATACTCTCTCGCCAAGTACCAAGGGGCTCCTGGAACAAGCACATTAAAAACCAAGAATCCAAACCCAAGTGTTTTCTCCCTTTGGCTTCCCATCTCCCAGCCACATGATCCCACACGGCCCCTTGACTGACACCTTCATTTCAACCCCCAAAGCCGCGTTTCTTGCCTGTTCCTACCTTTCCACGTTCAGATGTCTGGGTAGCAAAGCTATTTAAAAATACCACTCCTGTTTGTTCTCACCCCTGTTTTCTTCCCAAAGTGAAATCCTGCTGCTGTGCCCACACACTGAGCTGTTGGGAATGAGAAACCATCCCAAAAGGCTGAGTGGAGCCGCAGCCCTTGTGCTGGTTTGTTCAAGTGTGTGTATCTGCCATACCCAGCTGAGGAGGGTGACAAGTCAGTGGTGCCATGGCTTTGTTTGCCTACCATCACCTAAATGGGATGCATTGACAAGGAAGTTGTGCCCAGTTCTGGTGTGCCTCATGAAATCCCCTTCGGACCCGGTGGCATAACCAAGCTAACTGGGTTATAGCATTATAAATGAAGCTTACATTTTCCACAAAAAGCCCATGTTTGTGCCCAAAGCAGTGCTGTTCATTTTTTTTGAACTCGTGCAGTATTGGGCGTGATGCGGCTGGGAGACAGCACTGAAGTAATGTGATAGAAAGGCTGTGGATGTGGAACAACAACTGCATAGATAATGCTGCTAAAACCAAGGCTTTCTTATCAAACTAAGCTTAAACAAGTTTGACTTGTGCAGAGCCCCGAGGTCATGCTGGCCTTCAGCGTGGGTGATCTTTACCTCTCCCACCATCAACACTGCAGCTCTTCTTGGCCAGGAGTCTCTCTCCATCATTGTGAAATTTCCAGGGCAGAAGTGCTCTGGCATTTCCCGAGCTGTCGCTCGGTTTCAGCAATGCTGCAGCTGTTGCGTAAGTTTGTACCTCTTGTTTCGTACCTCCTGGGGCTCAGTCATGTGTCTGCTGCTTAGAAATAATTATATGGGTTATAAATGCTTTCTTACATTCTTCCATGATGGTCAGCCAAGTGTTCATATTCAGCTGGTAGAATAAAGCCAGTTTAGGTGGTTTTTCGTGCATGTTCAAGGTTTTCAGACACATTCTTCTATGATCACGCAGGAATGATATCTCTGCTGCTTTGTCCTAGGTGGAGCTCGCCAAAGATCTCTTCCCAGAATGATCTTATTCAGCAGAAGCAGCATGGAATAAACTCTCCAGCCTGCTAGGAACTGTGCTCTCACCCAGAGAGTTTCCTCAGTTAGTGTCAAGGAAAAACATCCCTGGGTCATTCCCCGCACTGCCCGTTAGACACATGACTACGGGAATAGCCTGTCTGGTTGCTTTAGCCCTTAGGAATGGGAAGGGTGAGCACAACGATGCCTCCTGCCTCTCAGAGCCATGAAGAAAGGTGGCACTGTGCCCAAGGTAGAGAAGTGGGGAGGGAAAGGATCAGTCTCTCTCTTGACACTAGGCAGATGGGGAGGAAGAAGCGGAGGTTTTTTTGCTAAGCTTGCAAAACAGGGAATTCAGCCAGGATTTACACTCTTACCTGCCTCTTTCGTCACTTAGCCCAACACTTTATTCTGTAAAATCCCAATTAGCTGTTGTTTAAGAGTAGAAGCACTGAAATTCAGAGACTACATTAAGCCTCCCAAAGTTTGGCATACCCAGAAGTTGTCAGTTTTCACAGGGTTTGGCAGTCCAGGGTCTATCTTCTGCCAAGCCTTGCTGGTTTCCACAAGTCACATTTCTTCTGCTCATCTGGCCTGTGGAGCAAGTATGAATTCTCAGACCATGACAGATGGAGACAGGTAAAAGGAAGGGAGATAATGATCATAACCATGTCCATCAAAACTCCTTGAGTGTTTTCAGCTTTAATTTATTACATAGTTGAACCTTTATCTCCTTGCTACCAGGAATCTATCTGCTGGCATTGTAGAAGGCTTCTGGGAATAGAGAGAACTTTTTTACTCTTGGGAAGCTCTTGATGGAGTTAATTGACTATCTGTGGAGCACAGAAAGAGAACCAAGATGAACATAAACATAAAGCTTAAACTTTAGCTCCACTGCTGTGTTGTGAAGATCATCTGCTCTTTTGAGAGCATAACCTAAGGCAATGGAATACTTAGAATATAGACTGGAGTGGATGTCTACCTCGTGCCAGTGGAGACATGAACATCACAACCTGGTTTCGTGCCTTCTCTGCTGTTCGAATTTTCCTTGCCTTCACTGGCCCCATGCTTTAACAAATAATCAATACATGAAAAGTCAGTCACTGCAGGAAAAGAGAGGAAGTCAAAGTTTCACTTAGTGTGCACATCAGGCCAAACTGAACCACTGTGATAGACTTACCAGAAAACCATCACTCATGGGGGATTTGTAAAAGTGCTAAGTTTTCTTTATTTGCATTTTCTTTTCACTACCAATTGAAGAAAAAGACAAGAGAAGGGATAATACTTGGTCAGCAGAAACAGGATTTGTCTCCCTGAACACATAGCCAGACAGATCTGATGAGGAGGACACAATATATTTATATAGACCTTTTTCAAAGTGGAACCACACTTTAAATATTGATTTTCACTGGCATGCAAAATGCTGATATCCACAGTCAATTATGTCAGTGCTTTATTATTTTATTTTTTAAATAAATTTTCTTACATGACAGGGTAGATCCTTAGTTCTCAGCCAAAAGAACCATCTCAGTAACATGCAAGGAACTGTGGGTTTGACTGAAATCCAGCTGGAGCATAAATTTCAAATCCAATTAATTGTAAGGAATATCTTTAAGGCATTTGAAGAACTGTGTCTTGCTTAAAATTTCCTAGTCTGTAATACATATACGTTATATACAATAGTGCATATTTATATATACACAGGGGATACATATACACGTGTGTGCATATGTATATACACACCAGTTACAGTGCTATATACAAAATTTGTGAACTTGAATGAAAACTTTTGTCAGCTTTATGAAAGTGTACTCGACTGTGCCCACTCGCATGATAAACTCATGGTATGGCAGTTGTATAGTTCAGGTATTCTGGATCCTTCCCCCTTTCCCTGCTCTGATATATGACCTTGCTGGAGCAGTGCAGACTCTGCCCATGTCTGACCTACATGTGGCTGCTGATTTGGGCAGACATGTCCTCAGTGCAAGTGAAGGTCGCTCCAGTCTCCCATACAGTCAGGCACAGGGACTCCATTTCCACGGGGTTGGGTGTAAGGCTCACAGCCACCCAAAATTCTTCTAACCCCTCAGAGTTAGGATAGCATTGTGGTCACCATCAAGGCTAGCAATGGCAGTATTGCCTTGCTGTGCCTTTAATTTCCAATCCATCAGTCTGGATTTCCAGTGCAATTTAGTTGCCTTTGTACTGAGATAAGCAATTTGTTTTATCTTTGCAAGAATGCTTGTCTTGGACTTCCCTTGTAGTCATCCCCAGGGTGATGACACATTCATGTGACATCTGAAACAATGTATGCAAGATTACCTGACCACAATTTATCGGGGAAATGGATGAAAAATGCTTTCATTTAACTGATTAACATTTAATTAACATTGTTAATTAACATTGATTTTAACTTTTTCAGTTGAAGTGTAACACTTAACATTGACCTTAACTTTTAAAATCAAAGCTAGGTGCTAAGAAAGCTTGGAGAAAACCATGATTGATATTATGCATTATAATCTAGCTGTATGTGGTGTGTTGAAGTTATGGAGTAATGTGCATTGTACCATATAAAAGTCTAATGATAGTTAATGTTAGTTAATTAAGATGAACACTGAATGGTATTACCCTGTCTCATATGGGTATTAACATCGTATTAGAGTCTAACAAAATATTATTTTAGTTAAAACCACGTATACTGACTCAGTCGAGATTCTCTCTGAAATGAATTCTGAATCCGATTAAACTGCCTATTTCAAAACTGTATGATGCTCCTGGATTTCAACACAGCAAATAGGAAAACAGGCTATAGTCTAATAGGATAAATGGGTCTTCTTTATTAAGTAAAAATAAAGAGATAAATTTATACTTAGAAATTGTAGGACCATGGAGTAGAAATCTTCAGTTTATTGCAGAAAAATACATTACGTTATTCTGTTCATAAGCCTCATTTTCAGCTGATAAGGTTTTTCTTCTGTCTTTTCACACACTCCCATCCTGAACTGCTCCTAATGGACTGTTAATCCAGAACAAGGCTTCTACTGTGGTGTATAAAAGACATGATCAGCGCTGCAGCAGACCCCAGGACAGCCCTGTGTGTCCTCACTGATCACAGAGTAACATCAGTGTGTTCCTGCCTTGCACCCCAAGAGTGATAGGAATGACCTGAGCATTTAGCTTCTCGTAATCTTGGGTGTATTTAGCTGCAAAAAGTTACAGCCCCTTGAAGTGGGCTCAAACCACTGATTGTTGCATTATATACTAGTGAGGCAGATCAAAAAGCGCCTCTGATCTCTATCCACTCCCAAGTGGCAGACAGCTCTGTACACACAAACATGCAGGGGACACAGATGTAAATGGAATTTTTCTCCTTTCCTTGCCTTCATGAAAGTAGTGCAGGGCATCAATTAGATGTTCATAGTCTCAGGCAAAAAGCAGTATCTAAAGAGAGGTAGAAATATGCAGAAATGCAAGAGTGCATATATCCTTTAAGCACATGAATATACATGTGATATTAAATCTGAGAAGGATTTAAAGAGACCGTATTGTACCTTTAATTAGCAGGTGGTGCTTCTTAGCATTGTAAAAGAGATGAGCCCTGTTAAGTGATCTGGAGACGAGCATAATGACTTTAGTGCTCAGGTTATGAAGGGCATTTCTATAAAGAGAGGAGTAGTATTAAACACCCAAACTCTTCATACAGTCATATTTATTCTCCATAGTCTTATCAGCAGAGCCAGGTGGTCACAGTTTGGTTGGTGCAGCTGTGGAAGTAAAGCAAGGACCAAATTTCCCAAAGCAAATTCATACTGCCAGAGCCTGTGGAAAGGGAGGTTGAAGAGGAGGTAGGAGTGGGAATGAAAGCAAATTTCAGACTGGCTGGAGCACATGGGAAAAGGAAAAGGCAGCCTTCATCAGGTCAGATTGTATTTGAAAAGGAAGTTAATGCCCATGGGTGATAGGTAAAGCTTATTTCTTTCCCTTTTCCTTCTGAACCAATCTCTCTGTCTGAGGATCTTCCTTCAGTGCACTTCACTTCGGTGTCTATTTCTGGCATTTTGTTGACTCCAGACAGTTTAGTGTATGTTGCAAATTCTGCTGAACTATGTTTGGCCAAGAAATGAAATTGCCATTACAGTTCCAAGCACGTTCTTAACTCCAAGATGAATGAGTGCTTTCTCCTGCATGGTAAGTGGCAGAGAAAACGAAGTTCTGCTTTCACAAAACTGAGAAAACCAGGGGTTTGTGTCTTGGCAGGAAGGTGGCACCTCCAGCATCACAAAATCTTGCTGCCACAAGGTGCTATTGACACCATTTCTCTCAGCATTAGCATGTTCTGAATGCCACAGGGAGCCTTTAATAGCTTTTTATGGTTGTAATAGGGAACTTCAGGAAAAGAAGTTGAACGAATTTTGAGTGCGGCTGTGTCAAGAGAATCTTCCCAATGAGAAAAGGCACCTGATTCTTAAATGCACAAGCATTGCAGCAATGTCCACGTTGAGTTCCTCTCAGCTCTTGCCTCCTTGGACTGTCCCTTGGTGTGATTTTTGAATGGCACTGTAAAGTACAGGACCCAGGTGCTCCGGTACAGAAGATAATATTCTGAGGGTAGTGTCTGACCCTTCTGTGAGCTCCAAAGGCAATTGTCTTGATAACTTTGCATTTGCCTGTGGGGCTCTCTCATAATTAGGCTATTCATGAGCTATGGGGGTTGCTTTCTACTCGTGAATGCCTTTTTTCCCTTTGACTTATCTTTGATTCCTAGGAATTTATGCACTTTTATTCGCTTCAGAATCCAGTAATGTACAAATCTCTTTCTAAGATCTGCAATATATGCATTTGCCCCATGGGATGCCTCTCTGGGCCCATATTTGGTTTTTGTGTGTAAATATTCACATTGGTCTTCCTGCTGCTCACACACGAGAAGGGATCACACTGGGGTGACTGATTACAAATCAAAATTAAAACCACCAATTGGCATTAAAGGTCACATCTTTATTAGAATTATTCCTCCAAATACCATTAGCTGCACACCAATCTATGGGGAGGAGGAATGGAGGGTTTCTGTGAGTCCGACGAACTCAGACCAACAGTGTGCCGTTATCTTGAATAGAGCTTCTTCCATCTTTTGGTAGGAAAACAACAGCCTCACTTCTCCCTCTCCTCCCAAGGGCAGCACAAAGAAAGGAAAGAAGACATTAAGACTCCTGGTCTTGAGGAAACAAGGTCTGTTTTATTTTTTCCCTATTCTGTTTTATAAGTGACTTCATTCCTTACCCTGTTGGGTGAAGCTCCATCAATACACTTGCTGTGGATGGGCTGCATTTCCATAGCAGTCACTCAGTACAGTGACAGGGTGATGCACTGAAGAGAGCAAGACGATAAAAACAAATCAGTGGGATTAATCTGATGAGTTCAAGAGGTTATTTGTGCCAACCAGTTAATAGTAAGACTTAATCCCCAGGGGCTGCATGTAAGCCATGGTAAATGAAATCTAAGATGGAAACATGCATAAGAATTTGAAAAGCAAGTGAGCATCAACTTTAAAAAGTGAGGGGAAAGACCAAATAGAAGGAAAATGTGTAGGCCATTCACTGGGGATATGAAGTAGAAAGCACTGAGGAACCCTTTACTCAGTAAAGTATGAGAGAGCAATACAAGTACTGTTTCACCTGCCTCCAAAGTGTCCAGCATTGGTTGGTCCCAGAGACAGTTTGAGATTGCACAGACCCTTGTGCAGATTATTTATGTTGCAAAAACAGGTTTGTTGAAGTTTACGTATGTAATAACCCTTATTAGACCAACAGATGTGGTTATCTGGGTCCTTCTTCAGAGCTGAAACGGAAGCAGCAAACCTGCATGTGTCCAAAAGCAGGTCCATGTTTTTAAAATACGTTAATTGATCTAATAAAAGACATTATTTCTCCCAGCAAGCCCTTCATTGAGAACATTTATGGTGGCTCATATTCCTGTAACTGGGGACTTCAAACCACTTTAGAAACATTACACTAGATAGCATCGCATCATATTTATTTGGAAGTTAATTATTATTTTTTATCATCTTTAAAATGTGAGGAAACACAATTGAATAGACTCAACCAAGATAAAATAGGATGTCTGGAGCAGAAATCAGTCCTGGACCTTCTCCTTAGCCACAGCCCTATCATATGTAAGGGTTAAGTTAAACATCTCTTCAGAAGTCAGTTTTCCTTTATGCCTGAGGAGCTAATAGGAGAATGAATGCATTTAGGTTTTTTCAGGACCATATGATGAATTGGAAAGTTTTTCATGGTGAAGCATGATGAAGTTAAAGAAGCACAAAACTGCCTGTAAAAAATGGAGTGAAAGTTTGAGGTGTTCCTGATGTATAATTGCTCTTCTTTCTTAGATGAGAATTATGATGTTAATTTTAGAGGTTTAAAAAAAGAAGGAAACTTTAATTATCATACTTAATGGCCACATATTATTCAGCGATCTTCAGCTTTTCTAGGTGCTCTGTCATTTCTGACATCTGAAGACAAAATACACTGTCTCTCTTCCAGAGAGACACAAATACACAGGTAAACACAAAATGAGATACAAGTACTACATTGCAATCTCTTCATATCTATTTATCGATAGAAAAAACAAAGGGGGGGAAAAGACTGTGTTTTTTTCAGGATGGTTTGGAATGACTTTTCAAGTTGATTCCTGAAAAAAATATTCGCAAGCCTGTCATTTGTTAACTGAGTCTGTGCAAGTGGCTTGGCTTTCAAACAGTTACTCCTTATTGTCTGTCTGAATTCATCTTTCTAACCACAGGGCTCTTAAGTAATGCAATTCCCAAAGCTAAATGCACATACTGTGTGTCTGCAGATCCCCATAATGAGAGTTGCTACCATGTGCAATACCATGTAAACACCTTTCTTCCTCCAGTTTCTAGAAAAATAAAAGAGAGGGAGATAAAGTTCCTCTTGGTACATTTCAAATGCAAGGAATGTGTCAAAAGTCTCCCGAGAAGTCGGGTTTCCTTTATGTCACAGCAATGAAGAAGCAAAATGTGTTTTCTTTCTTTCACTTTGTCAGAATGCAGCGCTAAAGTCTGGGGGTCAGGACCGGTGTCAAATAAACAACTTTACTGTTTTGAATTTTTTAAAGGTTGAAGCTCCAGATAAAACAACTGCCGTTTGCACACAATATGCCCTGTGATCACATGGCATGATTGATGATAAGTCAAAACAAATTTTGTTTATTCAGCTTTAAAGTGAATGTGGTGTTCAGATTTTTCTGCGGTTTGGAGTGTTGTTAGACAAACAAGGTGCACATATGGGATGTAGTAAAGGTAGAGGCCTGTTTTCACCAACAACGTGTTTCCTTTCGGCACTGCTGAGTCATCTGTGAAGCCACCCTGGGTTGGAGGCGTCTGGTCCCACTGCCCCTTCCACACGGGGTGACTTCAGAGCTCCCAAAGGCTTGGCAGTGATTTTGGCTGCCCCGCTTTCCTAGGAAGGCTTTGCACTGGGGCAGGAGGTCTTTCAGCCTTGGGGCTGGGATTGTGGGAGCCAGTAGGTGCAGGAAACAGCAGGGAAAGGGCACAATATTGCATCTCTTACCCTGGTGCTCTGCGGTGTCAGAACATCTGCTGTCTCATGGCTGTGATGAGCCACCGTGGGAAATATCACCTGAGCCCACAGCTCAGCCCCACAGCCCCCACTCACATCGGGAACTGCGATCGGGGCACAGGCACTGCCCAGCATCGTTTTGATCCTCTCCTTTCAACTGAAGGGCTCATCCAGGAGAGGTGTTTTGCCAGCCTTCCTCATGCTGAGCAGTCCCTTCCTTGGAGTAGGGCATGAAATGTAGGAAAGTCAGTTAATTTAGCTCCTCGTTGCCTCCTCTGGGGCGTGAGCCAGACCTCGCGGGACACCCGCATGTGAGGAGATGACAAGCGTGCACCCCAATGAGAGGCAGGGGCAAGTTGTCTCTGTGCATGTTGGAATTTGTATTTGTCCTCATTTGTGTGCAAGAAGAGCAGGGAGGAGGCCGTGGCATTTTGGATGGGAGGATTTTATGGTTTTACTGCTGAGCTAAAATAGCAGGTTGAAAATATGAAGGGAGAAAACATCGAAGTGCACAGTAATTTCTCTGTTGTCTAGCAAGGCTGTGATGTTTGTTTTCCTTACAAAATCAAACTTTCTTATGATTATGCTTGAAAATAGAAGCAAGCTGAACTTATATTTTTCAAAGAGGAAATCCAAGATATTTTTTCTTTCTATAGCAGTATAGTTCAGCTGAAAGCAACAATTGTTTTCAATTTTTCTAACAGGAAATATCATACCAATTCATTGGGAAAATACAAATGAGGTCATTTTTTCGAGAGACTCAAAGATTCCCTAGAGAAATATCAGTAATTTCCTAACACCACTATCGTTTATCCTTGGCCTTCCTTAAACATATTTTTCATGAATTCTTAGCACAACCCCTTCCACTGAAACTCTTTGTGTAAGAATAAGACATTTGTTATAAACATTATTGCACATAATTAGATTTTCTTTTGATATCTTATGTATGAAAACTTATATACTGGGATATCATAAATAGCGAGGAACTGAATTATTAATATTTTAAAATTAAATGTTTATTTGCAAAAAGAGTTAATGCTATTTAGGGAAAAAAAAGTTGATGCCTAATTTCATCCCACTTAGTGTATTGTAATTATATGATTACCTATAGAAACTTCAGATATGGGTTTTGAAAGATCAAAGTTAGTGAAAAGTCAGCATGTAATTAGTTTCTTGCTTTGGAGCATTAGGTAGAATTACTGCAAAGAGGCAAAACTATCATTTTATAGAGACCCTTAGGAGATTTATAATGATGGTAGACAAATATATGCATACAATATCAGTTGGTGTGCTAAAATTTAATTTTAGTGAGGAAATGTGGTTGAAGGTGATCACAATACATGGGGATGTTCTTATTTTAATATTGGTGGATGTTATTATTAGAGAATCATATCAAAAGATATGTCACCAGGGAGAAAATATCATTTATAAATCACTAATGAGTAGCAAACAGTGTTTAGCTTGGAGGTATAAGAAATCTTTTCACAATGTGCATTTATGATCAAACACAAAAGATCAACTGGGGGAAAAAATGAACAGTAGATCTATATTTTATCTTTTAGTTCTCAGCAACATTTTTGACGGTTAAATGGGGTTATACAATGGATGCACTGAATTGCACCCTCTCTATAAGGCAGAAAGAGCCCTTTTTATGTGTAACAAAGAGGTCACATTTTGGCCCCCAAATGTTGTTTTCTTTTAGAGAAATCCTTCATAAATAACACCCCAGTGTTAGGATAGTTTGTGCTCCAATATTTCAAGGTGTTCAAGTCCTTTGTACCCCTGTATGTCACAAGCAGAGGTAAAATGTTACGTTGGGTCCACCTGTGCGCACGTGGAAGTCTGGAGGAATTTTACAAGACTTTCAGTGGCTTTGTGATTGAGCCTATTATGTGAGAGAGGATATTTTCAAGACAGAGCCGTTATAACATCATACAACACATCAGGACCTCTTTTCCCACCCACAACATCACACGAATGTGATTTTAGAACAGATTTGAAGCAGGACCTTGTGGATAACCGTGTAAGACCCAATGGAATAAATGAGAAGAGAGCTGAAGCAAATACGTGCATGCAAGAGATTGTCATGAGAGACAGTACAAGGACTGTAGTCAAAAAAGGAAAAGACAGTGGAGAGGTTGAGATGGGAATCAGGAGGAACATGCATGGAAAGAAGAATTTGAGAGCAGATATAGAGAGTAATAACTACCACAGTACTTGAAAGAACAGAAAACACCATCACCACTACTGGTGGTGCATTTAAAGGTGGCTTTTAACCTTTCTGTAAAATGTTACTCATTACAAATCCTAGGGGTGAAAAAAAAAAAAAAAGAGGAAGGAGAATGGCTTTTGTACATTGTAAAAATATAATACTGATGAACTAGAGGAAAAAGCTGAACCATTATCTTAAATTACTGCAGATCCAAATGTCCAAGGGAAGATGGACTTATGTAAATAATTCAGATATTCATTTTAGTGCCTATTACTATGAACAATTATTTCAGTATTGCTACTATATTTGTCCAATACGTATGTAAGGTATGACATGAAAATCATCATAAAGTATATAGGACATAAAAAGTTTATTTGTGGATAAAGCAGGGATTTTTACTGTTTTATTTCATGTATATTAATTTGATCTAAATGTCTTGCTCTTTATTCTTTCTCTTTTATTAATGTCTCTTTTCGTGCTGGAATAAATTATCACTTGCTGCAGTCATATAATAAAATAAGTAAATAGATATTAAGGATTCCAGAATTAAATTCCCATTTTGAGCAGATCAGAAAGTGAAATATCTCACATTTGCCTTGTCTTGCTAAACAAGACACAAATTTTGCGTCTGCCCCTTTGGGGTTTTTTTAATGGCCCTCAATTGGATCTGGGAAATATCCTTCGTGTTCCATATTCCCAGTCACCTACATCTATTGCTGTTGTCTGTAGGACAAATCAGGACAGGTAGGGTGCTCAGTTAGCATCCAGCCTCAGCGTGAAACAAAAGGATGCACACACGCCCACACACACGGATCAGGCTGCAGCGCCACGAGGTTGCTATCACAGCGAGCGAGATTCTTAAACTAAGATTAACCTTGAAGCTCAAATGAGATAAAAACAAATAGAAATTTCTCCACAGGAATAAGAGCTTATTATAAAGGAAAGTATTTCATAACTTGCATAACTTTAATTAAGAAAAAAGGCTGGCAGGATATATTCTATCTCAGCAGCCATATGCTTAAATGTGTGCTCAGTGAGGTGCACAGAAGGTGTGCACATCTCATTATTAACTAAGAAGATCTGTATGTACAACTCCCTACAAGTGCTGACAATATCACTCGCACATTTGCATGATGCGCATCTTTTTGCCCATTATGGAGTATCATGTCTGCACCAGACTGGGTGAGCTGAGCTGTGCTGGTCTAAATTGTAGCAGCTCCTGTAGCAGACCCAAGTGGTTGGAATGGGGGTTCAGGGAGCAAAAAAAAAAAAAAAAAAGAGGAAGGGGTAAACAAGTGGACGTAGTGGAAGTTGAGAACTCATTTAGACAGGGAGTCATCTGGGTGACTTCTATTAAACGAAGCAGGCAGGAGAGTTTATAATAATAATCCATTGCTTTCAGACAAATTTAGGTCATCTTCCCAAGAAGCGCTATGGTTTGAGAGAGGCTTGGGGCTGTCTAAGATTCCAGGCACCCTTTGGAGCCTTGTGTTTCAGATTTGCTCTTTGGATGCTGCAGCTCAGTCAAATGTTGGGAACTGAGTCTGCAGGAGATGTTGTAGAGGACACTGTTGGTGAGAAGTTTGCTGTGTTTTTTCACTGAGGAAATCTGCCAAGGTTTCCTTGGTGGTATCATCAGACATTGGTTGAACACTGAGATTGACAAAGGCATCAGAAAACTGTGTCTATTAATGAAATTACTCTGCATGCCACAGATCTTCATGTGCATCCATTTGAGTCACAGTCCTTGGTTTCTGAAGTAATGGAGAAATACCAAATTTTGAATGAAGTTTGCATGTACATCTTGGCATAGAGTGGTATAAAAAAGGGGAACTGGCTGAAGGCTGACCCAGCTGATTAATGGGTCTCTGGAAAAGGGGAAGGATGGAGGAAGCAGAAGTGACTGTGAGGGACTGTTTTCTCTCATGCTTTTTGGATAGACATGCTGACCCTGAGTAAATTCATGTGGATGCAAACTGCAGTCAGGCAGACAGGATGGCACCAGCCCATGCTGCCATGGGGTTGGTGAGCCTCAGCATGTCCTCAGCCACATCTCAGGCTGCTCATGGAAGTGGCTGATGAGATTTCTCCCTGTTAGAAATCAGTGCAGTCATAGGATTATTCTTGTCTGAATATAATCCGACATTGCCCAGTAAATTGTATGATCGAAGTAGGGCTTGTAATGGAGCTTTCTTTGTTGATCCAGAGACCTTGCAAATAGAAAGGTGAATAATTATATGTACTCTGCCAATTACCTGACTTTGGATCAGCTGGTAGTCTACATATGAATTATAATGAATCTTTGGCCTCCATCTGAATAAGCAGAGAAGCATTATGGCCTGGACTTCACTAAAAATTTCTGAATCCATAGAAAAACTGAGGAAGAGGAGGACATTGCATGAGTAATGTCCACCAGAAACCATGACTATTTTTTGAATGGAATGAATGACTCAGGGCATGACCTAAGCCTCCTAATAAGATTTAGAAGGCATTTTATGGTATAGGGCTGAAGGCACACTGACACAAACTGTTCCACACTCTGTCCCCTCCAGCACTGATACCCTCAGCAAAACTCTTTGCTAACAAACTGTTTATGTTGTGAGATAGTTGCAAGAGAACTAGAGAAAAACCATCCCTGGCATCTCTAATCCATTAAACAGGTCTGTATGTGCATGGCTCCCAGCTGCAGTGTGGCTGAAATCTCTGGTTTTAATGCAGTTGTAGCTTCTGACTGCTTAAAGATCTTTCAGGCCAGGAAGGACATCAGCACCTCTTCTGTGAAAGGCAGATAATTCATAATCTTCTTAAGGGACTCTGGAGTGCCTTCAGGGACTAGAATTCCCATAGCTACACTTCTTACCTCCCTATAACAGGGTGCTTAGTTAAGGTTTTTAGGAAAAAAGTGGAGCATTATTGCTGACCAACAGCTGGGGCCACCTCATGGTGTTAGACAGCACTGAGAGATGGTGGAGGCCACTCTGCAGGGATCATAAAGGTGTGAAGAGCACAGTCACCTGTAGCCATGTATCCCAAAATCTGTCCACAGGATGTGAGGTACAGTGAAATACTTTTGGGCAAATGCTCGAAGAACCACTTGCACCACACCTTGTGATTACCCTGAACTGAAAGGGTAGAAATGGTCCCAAAGCCTTAGATTTTCAATTACCACAGTGGTCCCCAAGATTCCTAGGAGCTTGTGTGGCAGAAATCTCAATGGCACAAAGGTCTGATTTCTGCCTGTCTGTTGAGACTCAGGAAAAAAAAAAACTTTTTCTAATAAAATACAAAATTTTTTTTCTAATAAACATGAAAAAAATGAAAGCTGAATGAACATGATGAACAAAGGGCTATAAAACCTTTCAAAGGCAGCCACTGCATTTTCCTAGCTGTTGGGGCTGGATGACTACTCCTTATTTAAGATTTTCCCTGGAAAGTTTCATGAAGATGTTTCCCATTTAAAATTAGATATCCTTTCACCAAATCCTTGTCTGAGGGATCAAGAAGGGAAAATGTTTGGAGGCCAAAAATGCAGCTAACGTTTTCATACATTCCTACTGTAGCAGAAACTTCCCTAATCAGAACAGCTACATAAAGCTGTATCTTGTGTCATTTAGGACTGATTGTGGGATCTGGCATTCAGAGTCTGTCACCAGTTTAGAGAAGTCTGTCTCAATCAGTGTCACTGCTGGCCACAGCCGCCTGTGTAGGTCGCTGTCAATCCAGCTGTCTTTGTTTTAAAATGCTGTTTTGTTTTGGGTTTTTTTGTTTCTCTTTTCTAGGGTAACTACCACATCAATGTCAGGGTCTGATGCTGTCTCTTACTCAGACATAAGAGAGATTCACACAGGCTGCTCATCAGTGGTTTAGGATATTTCCTTAGATGAAAGTACCCTTTTCTAACACTATTTCTCCAGGCTCCTGCGATGCTCAACAGAAAACCCTTCTTTGCCAAGTTACCCTGACTGTGAGTCTGAGCAGAGCAGCTCATGGCATATAAAAACCTCACTCATCCTGTATTCTCACCTTGCAAGCAGTAAAATTCGCCTGCTAATACACAAATTTCAGCTGGTTTTTTGCTCTTTCTTGCATTGGGCTGCAGCAGTAGTGACAAATGAAAAAAGGTGGGAAGGGGGGGAATGCCACTACCTAAAGCAGATATTTAGAAAGGGCTGGGCCTCCTGCTAAAGCTCTTTAGCACGTCTATTGCTCATGTCCCCTGCCTTTGCAGTGAAGCTCTGAGTGTCCCTGAACAGTGACTGTAGCCTTTGAAATCTGCTGGATGGGACATGTCTCCAAAGCAGGGAGAGACGAGGTTATTAGTAAAGCTGCGCTGGTCCTTTCATATTTGAATCACTGTATGGAGCGCTAGGTAAGTCAGTACAGCACGGTGTGGTGTAGCTGGCAACTTAAATCTGATGTTGTGAGTATTGTTCTTCCCCTACCTGACACCTTTCCTTCCACTTTAGTTGCAGAAAAGAGAGAGTTTTTCCAGGGGTTGTCTTTGGCTGAGTGTAGACCTTGGGGTGCAAAGAATTGCAGACACATTGCCTATTTGTGGGGGTTTTTTTTGTTGACTTCGGTCATGGTGGGATATCATTTGGTGGTGGTGTGGGTAAGCAGCAGCCAAGGGTCAAAAAATAACTGTATTTACTACGAAAGGCAAAACTGGGGACACAATCTACTTAAAAATAGGATAGGAACTTCATTATTGTCATTTACAAATGAGATGTGTTTCTGATTTTCAAGTCATGCCATAGAGGCGAGATGGCTCACACAGGGTATGGAGTCTCCTAGCTCAGACAGTTATTTCCATGTTGCCATTTTGGGTAGAGGAACAAGTTCAGACAAAATAAAAATTGACCTTTGCCCGTTTCTTCGACCCAGCCCAAGGCAGTGCTTTCCTGCACTGTCTCGGCTTTATTTCCATGCTCCCAGTGCCTCCTGGTCCATCGGGGATAGGAACACCAGTGCCCCAGCACTGTGAGAAAGCTGTTCTTGACCTGAACCTGACCAGAAACAGGAAGTAATAGAAATCGCACAAAAAAAAACCTTTTCTCCTGAGATCTTCAGCCAGGGGGTCATTTTGTGAACTCTCTCTTTCCCTGGTGTAACCACTGGCTTTGTTTACAGCAGTGTAATGGAGCACAGCCTTAATTATGGAGGTTCCCCTACAGCTTTGCACAAGAGTCGAGCTTGAGTGTGTGTCCAAACCAAATCTACAGAGCTTTTGAGCTGCTCCCGTCCCTAATTATTTGTGGGTTTTGGATATATACCAAGAAATTAGTTCATATCCATCTACAATTTTCGCTTTGTTTGATTGGCTTGAGGGCTGGAATTAAGAAAGAGAATTACCTAGAATAATGCCATCTGTATTCCACATAAAGAGAATCCAACCAGAAGCAACAATGCAATGTTTTTTAAACTGTATGATATGATAATACATAATGACACGCTGCACAAACCGACACATGGTTTCCACGAATACCAGTGAGGTTTCTCTTCAAGGAAAAAGTAATGAAATGGAGCAGATCTCAATCCAACCACAGCAGTACCAACCTGAGCATCCACCAGGGACATAATCAGAAATCACATACTCACTGCTGAGGAGCTATAATTAAACTAGATTTAATTTTAATGGAAATTCTTCTCAGAAAAAAAAATATACTGATGTTCCCCACCCCCTCTACTGTTGCTTCTTCTGTTCCAGGCTTTATGGAAATAGTTACAGGATTCATGTGTTTTGCAACCCCAAATGTTTTCAAAACAAATAGAACATCTTAAAAAATGAAATTAATAAATCTTTTACATTCATACTCAAAAGTCAGTCATGCTGAGGTTGTGTGGGTTCATCAGCATCAGATGCTTCCTGCCGGCTGGTGCCTCCACCCAACACATGTTTTAAATAATAATCAAGTTCAGCCTTTGCAATTACATTTTTGACTTAATGCTGTTGTATGGTAATGGCTCTTTTATCCTACTTTTATCTCTCAACTTTATGTCAGACAGTACTACTCCTATCTAGGGATGTGAAAACCTGATAACTTTAAGAGGATTAATACTGGTGAAATGTGCTTTATTAGTTTGGATTTGTTTTATTGGTACCCTGCAGTTTGATTAGGACTAGGAAGCAGTCAGGATATTGTTTGCCCAAGCAGAGAGAAAATAACACCAAGCAGAAAGTTAAACATATATCCATTTATTGTGCCGGTGCTCTCAGAAGCACAGCAGCGCTTCCTGTGTCACTCAGCCCCTCTATTTACAAAGGACACAGGACTCTTGGAGACATAAAACAGAAACCCAGAGCAGATTCTGCAGTGCAAACACACACAGCTCAGCTGCGACCCACACCACTGAGACCCTTTCTACAGCATGGTCGTCCAGCAGCACTTGGAGGAGCCCAAACCAGTCCTATGCTCAGTGTGGGGCTGCCCCAGGATAATCCTGTTCCCCTGGGGCCATTTCCCGAATTCTGCTCTGTCTTTCACATTTTTCTCCATGGTCACTCTTCGGCACACTGTGATCAGGCATAATCCCTGTCCTTGCATACCTGGGGCAGTAAAGGCACAAGCTGAGTGGTGCTTTCCCCCCTGCTCAGCACACCTTCCTCCTGGTATGGGATGGATGCTTTCCAGGGGAAGCCTGGACAAATCCACCTGGCAGCAACACCCTGTAAAGTGTCTTTATGTAGAAGTGATGAAGTGTTGCTCAGAAATATCTGGTTACCTTCTCCTCGGGATAGATTAGCTCAGGCTGAGTTAAGTGCTGTTGTGTGTGGTAATCAAACTAACCAGGTTAAAATTAGGCTGGGTATCGTGCCACTGTCCCGCAGCCCTGTGGTGGCTCCTCTCCTCTGGGTGCTCATGGGATGCCCATCACAGAGTGCTTGGTGGAGAGAGGGGGTCAGGCATATTCCTGGCAACTCTGACAGTGAGGCTGGCATCTCTAGGACTAAGAAATGCAGCTAAATATATTCCTACATGTGATAGGTGCATGGAAAACCCATTTTTTAATTTTTGGCAGAAAGGAATTGGAATGCAACTGGGCAAGCTACAGACCAATGCTCACCCTGCCAACTTTTGTAATAATAGGAAGCTAGTTACAGTAAACAGTGGTAAATAACACACTCATGAAATCCAGTGGGGAATAAATGATTTGTTCTTATACAGGAAAACAAAAAAGGAGACAGCACTTTATTTTTTAATACTATTGTGCTCCACCCACACTGTCTCCAGTATATCCCATAACAGTGCTGGCTTTTGAGAAAAATGCATATAATGACTGGACTCAAGTCTTCTTGCACAGAAGCATAACTAGATAATAAAACAAAGATGCTGGCTTACCAAAAAATTCACATTCAACTCTTTGCGACACATTCATTCACCACTCACTTTCTCCATTTTTACATGTAGAAAGAGTTTGGTGACTGGATTTATTCCTGATTTGTGCTGGTGAGAATTAAAACAGAATGAGCACAATGCTATTTCTATCTGTGCCCAATATATATAGTAAATTACTTACAAAATATTTATCTGTGTTTCCTCCCACCCACTACTTTGTTACATTCATCACTGCCTGTGAGGAGAGGTAGAAGACACAGTAGATATATGAAGATTGGAAAGGATGTTTACTTGAGGGAGATTTGCTGTGAGTTATGAAACAGACTTTAAAAAAAAAACCTACATTCTGACATTTTTCTGGAAATAAACAACAAGTTTAGTTATTCCAATAGATTAATCCAGTGCCCATAAAGGATCTGTTGCCTTTTCTACTATGAGCTATTTTTATAATTAAAAAGTTCTTTCTTAGGCTCTCTTACTCATAGATAAGACTGCAACTTCTTCTCATATCCTCCATGGACAGGGAGAATAGTTTATTCCCTGCACCTCTGCAACACCATTTTACATGTTTGATGTCTCCTGTTTCTCCCTGACCAATCCCAGTTCTCTCTTAGCCCTTATACTGGCCTCTCCTGGATTTTTTCCGATTAGTTCCCACTCATTTGAGCACCACGCTGAAGACTGGGCAATGACACTGGAGCTGAACTTCCCCTTGAGTGTGACTGCTCCTTTACCATGGTGTGGTGGCTTGTCTCACATCTGCCCCATAACCCCTCCACATAAACCAGGACAAATCAGAGTTAGACAGCAGAATCTGGGCATCACAAATACACACTCCTGCTCCAGGCAGGGCTGTGGCCAGACACCTGGTGGGACCGTATCTGGGGACATGGAGCTGATTTGAATTCAGCAGATCACCCTTTCCCTGAGGCTGGACCTTTGTCTGAGAGCTGAAGTGGCAGTCTTGAAATTACTCAAATGCATTGCAAGAAGAAGCCTCTTCTATATCTCCTTCTGCTTCAGCCTAACTGTTGCAGCCAGGGTCTGATCTGAAAACATGTCCTTCCTGTGAGGTTCAGACCACAAAACTGACTGCTTGCCACATTCCCCTGTTGTTTTTTTCCTTGGGTCGCTCTATGAATCTAGTTTATCACATCCAGCCCTGCGTTAAATATGCTTAGTGTTTGAGCAATCCATGAAGTCAGAAGCTCCCCATGGAGAGTTTTTCTTTGCTTCATCTGGAACCCACCAACTCATACAACATACACAGCATGGTCCCCCAAAAGGTCCTCCCTTACCACCTCTGGAAAATTTTGCTACTTCTTAGTTGAGCTCTTTCACACAGAAACGTGTGGTGTCTGGGGGGAGGGCAGGTCACGTTGCTGAGCCCCAGACTCCCAGAGTTCCTGGGCTTCTCTTTAACTCAGAGAGTGGAAATATTGCTGAGGTATTTCCTCCCAGTGCTCTCCTGGGCTCTTCCCAAAAGACGAGGGAAGAAGCCTAGAGTTGGGGAGATGACAGTGCCGTGGTGAGTGAGGGCACTGCTCTTGCTGCCACGGAGGACACACAGAGAGTTACTGAAAGACAGGGTGAAATACTGGCTGGAGTTAAGGGAAAAACTCTTTGGGTCTGGGATTTCATCCAGGTCATGTAGATAGTGGATCGAAAGGAGCAGTCAGGACTCTCTGTGCCTCATCATCCACTTGGAGCAAGAGCAGAGCAAGGAAGACAAGGGTAGCTGAGCACTGCCAGGAAGGTCCCTATGTCCTGTCTTGCTGTCCATGAGTCCCATGACAGCTGTATTTTCCAGCACTGCAGTGTGCTCTGGGCATACTCCCTTCCCTCAGCTCCCATCAGGACTATTCCCTGACCCCACAGGTAACTGATATCCCATTGTATGAGGCACAGGAGACGGAATAATAAATAAATAAATAATAAATAATTCAGAAATAATCTTTTCTCACATAAAAATCCATGTTCCTGGGGAAAAGTACACAAAGCTAAGGCCAGGAATAATCTGTTCAATTCCAGCAAAAGCTCCGATTGCCCTCATCTTTTGTGTAAGTGACAGACTCCCTTTTCTCCTCCCATAACAATCTCATGCATAATAAAAACAGGGCTTCCTCTGAAAATCTTTTGTTTTCCAAAAATATGAAGAGTTCCAGGGAGAGTCTCCAAGATCAATTTGCTATCTGATTCCAAACAGAGCTGAACAAAATCTCTGGTTTTCTCCACTGCCAAATATTTGTGGTGACATGCAGGATCTGCCCCTAATGTCAGCAGGAATATCAACAAAACATTTCCAGCATGTTTTCACAAATTTGCCATCAGTTCCCAGGCCATTTGGTGAAACTCTGCAGACGTCATGGGTTGACTTTGTTAAAACCATCCATGCAGTTTTAAAGAAAATAGCATCTGATGACTTCCCACCACCTTTCTTGTCTTTTTACAGACTCCTAAAATACTATGTGATTCCTTCAAAATGTTCAAATAATCACTCCTGCTTTGATTATAAACAAAGAAGACTTTAATTTGTGTCTTCAGCCAAATTCAGGAAAATCAGATCCCACTGCTCAGTTGGAGAGGGAAAGACAAACAAATGTAATGAAGCCAGGCAGCTGGGAAAAAAAAAAAAAAAAAAAAAAAGCACTGATTAATGGAGAAAAACAACTCACATTGTATTTTTTTTTCAAGCCCATTTGTCCTTCTACCAACAGTCTAAACACAAGGCAAAAGTGAAAGTGCAACTACTCCTCTTCTGCTCTTCCTGCCCTGCCGAGGCACCCTGTCTGCCTGGGGTGGTGGAGCCACGCTTGGACCCTCTTCCCTTGGATGTGGGGAACTCCTTCCCCTTGGATGTGGGTGCCCTTCCAGCCTGGAAGTGCCCTACCACTGCCTCCAATTTGTGCATTTTCAAAAGGAAACAGCAGCAGCTGCTGCTGCATTTCAGATGATGCTCAGACCAGCTGATGCCCATAGGATGCTCCCAGAGAGATGCATAACAAGTTTGGGAAAACACTCTGCATCTCCTTTCTAACCATGGAGTAGTAGGAGGTGAGATTGATGGGAATCGGGTGCAGAAATAAATCTGCTGCTGACAAGCTTAGGAGAAGCTGAGAAGGGATGCCCTGACACACCCCTTCCTCCCCAGCTCTATGTCTGATCCCAGTCCGTATGACTTGTCCAGGATGTGCTCAGCAGCTTCCCCAGAGGTGCCCTCTGGAAATCATGAAATCCTAGAATCCTAGTATGGTTTGGGTTGGAAGGGTTCTTGAAGATCACCTAGTTCTAACCCCTTACCATGGGCAGGGATGTCATTCCCTAGATCAGATTGCTCAGCGCTCCATCCAGCTTCCAGGGATGGAGCATCCACAACTTCTCTGGACAACAGAAATGCTGATGTGTGTTCAGGAGTATTCTCAGGGTGGGATTTTATCTTTTCATGGCCTGTGGTTTTAGAATCAGAAAGAGGCTCTCCCTATTTGTTAACTAATTTTCAATGGTTTTCGTGCCACAAGTGCTCCAGTCTCTTACAGACTCAAGCCTAAGAGACTTCAGTTTAAGGGACAGCACATGCTGGAAGTTTACAGATATCCTAATGATTTCAAATATCGCTTACATCACTCTAGAAGACACCAAGTCCATGAGAGATAATGTAAACCTCTTCCTTGCTGCACTTTCTCTTGAGATACAGCTAAATGCTGCAGACACATTACTGTGACTTGAATGCATATAATAGGTATTTGTGCATGCAAATGGCCGGTTATATGTGAGCAAGTAATTACCTGATTTGCATGCCCAGACATGGTAATTCAAATGTAAATTAGCTGTGCAGTTGCAGATATACTTTGCATGTATAGTTGCCTGTTTATAAAAATATGTATATTTTTGTCCAGTCAAAAGGGCCCTTTTACCCCCCCCCTCAAAACGAGATATAAGTGGGCATTAAGTGGCACATGCTCACATCTGCCCAGGGGTCAATGTCAGCAGTCTGAATATATATGTGAGAACTGCTCTGCCCAAACTGGAGCTCAACTTTATTTATAGCAAGCAGCAACAAAGGGTTTCTGTCTGACGCCCACCAAAATCAATGTGAGTCTCTCTGATGACTTCAATGGCCTTTGAATCAGGCCCAGATGCAGCAAAGATATTTCTTAAATTATTTTTAATGGAGGAAGTGTCGTGCACAGATATATGAATAGATTAGCAGGGAGATCTGCAAGTCTCTGTAAACTGGTGCTGATTATACAGCTGCATGTTCACAGCTTTAAAGTTCCCTTATCAAAACCTCTGAAATAATTTTGATCAGGCAGAAATCAATAAAATATTTACTTAAAGAAAACATTTTGCTTCTTCATTTGCAAACTTCAAAACCAAAGTAACACACAAACCATGATTGTATTTTCCAAAGTTAGTAATGATGTGTTTTTCTACAACACCATTGGTATATGCAAATAATCATTTTTTTTTCTTTTTGAGACAATTTCATTATTTGCATTGCTACCAGTGGTTCACCAATAAAGGCGAACATCACATTAGGATTCATGACAGTTTTCACATTGTATTATCAATATGTGGAAATAATTGTCTGCTCCGGGATTAAATTACATTATTGTGTATCTTTTTCATGCCTAATAAATAATGATGGATGGCTTTTATTTTCATCACCACCTGCAACCATTTAGTCACCCCTTGATTGTTGAAGATAAAATAATAAAAGGCAAGTGTTATGTTGCAAGCAAAAGAATGCAGTCAAAACAGTTGCATGCCTCTGTCTACCTTTTTCCAGTCCCTAAAGAGAAATAGTTGGTGTTCTGGGAAGGCTGGCAACCTGCAAACTGGCAAACAGTTGTCACAAATTGGGCAAGGGGAAAAAATGTGGAAAGCAGGAAAGCATTTTTTTTCTCGTAAAACAATAATTATTTCTTAGCACATGATTCATAATCTGAAAATGAGATTTTTGTTCTGCTGTGCAAATCAGTTACATGCAATTAGAATGCAAAGCAGAGGCACATTCTCAGTGTTTAGCCCTTTTAAATAGAAATGAAAACAGCCTGCAAATTGTTCCAAAGTTGAAAATGCATGCTAGGTAATTTTGAAATTCAAAGAAATAAAGCCATGCGTAATAAAAAGCCCACTCCAGTTCATTCCTTTTTTTTTTTTTTTTTTTTAAATTGCCAGTTGTGAGGCTTTATAATAAAAATAGATGTCACATGTTTTGGAAAGCTGTGAAGTTCTTTGGCAGTGTTGACATATTTATACACAGGTACACAGATTCACGTGAGCACACACAGAATCACTGTTCATGTCACTTTTTACACGATCATCTTTTCTACTAGGTCAAGTGTAATCTTGAAATTGTTATAACTCCTACCTGCACATTCTGATCCAGAAACTCTTTAAAGCTGAAAACAAATGGAGTTGACATTTTTAGTTAAAGCTTACATTAGCTATTGTCACAAGTCTTTAATCACACTCACCCTCTTCAGATATGTGGTATTGTTAGCTCGGGCCGCCCTGCGTGGAGTGCCATAGGAGCCTTTTAAAAATAGCACAGCAATATTTAGAATGGAAAGTTATTGCTGGATAATTTCATTAACTGCCAGTGTATCAAACCGAGCTCAAGACAAAGTCACCCTCTTTTTTTTTTTTTTTTTTTTTTTAACAAAATAGTCGGTTCTGAGTCAAAGGTTTATTCTCTGTGTGCAGTTTCACATGCTTGGCTCTATTATCTTTAAATCATAAGATGACAATCTTCTCAGGCATACCAGAGAGTCAACCAAAATCCAACAGTAATAGATAATCCTATCAAATGTCAAGTTACTGAGGAGAAGCGGTTTGAAAAATAGGCCAACAGTCCATTACTTGATTTACCTTGAGAGGATGTTAACATTTCTGTAGCCTGCCTTCAACAGGGTATACTTACTCTGTGTTGCTAAATTGTTTAAAAGCATGTTTCAAGCATTTAGAACTATTTCTGTTGTTTGTGTTTTAAATATATACTTTGAATTTTCAATCTTTTAGCAGCAGTGCTGGCCGACTGGGGAGGTCCCAGCTGAGTGGAAGTGAGTAAATGTGACACCCGTTTAAAAGGAGGGTTGGAAAGAGCCAGGCCTGTTTAATATTTTTGTCAGTGATCTGGACAAGAGGATTGAGTGCACCCTCAGTCAGTTTGCAGATGACACCAAGAAACTGTACTGGGAAAAATCCCCAAAATTTGAGTTGGCAAAAAAGAGGCTATCCTGGAAAAGCTCCCTGTCTGCAGTGCTGATACACTGGAAGTTCAAATGGAGGATCCTCTGCTGACATCTTTGTCTGCCCGTTTTGCTCAGCCGTAGCACTACCAATACCTCCTACAGAAAACAAAGGAAAGGGAGAAAGCAGGGTCAGAAATAACACCTTCCATGAGAACATCCCCATTAGCTGCAGCAGTTGTAGCACAGGAGACACGTTTCCTTTGATATATTTGCAGCCCTTTTGCATCCAGTCAGTATAAAGCAGCCACGTTTTTCCTGCCTGGCACTTTTGGTTGAAAAACTTGCCTCGTTACGCACACACACACAGAGCAATGGACTGACCATGGCTGAGGCCTTTCCTCCTCATGCCCACTCAGATGCTCCCTGGGACAGGATGAGATCCTGCTCCCCCAGAGCTGGAGCTGCAGGGCTGGCACATGTGCCAGGCTGCAGGGAGCTGCACGACTGCTCTTTTCAGAACTTTACTTCCCTCTCCAAAAAAATCGTTCAGTTCAAAGTGATAAATAAACACTCTCCAAGTTCTGCCTGCAGCTGGAGGCAATCACTATTTTTCTCATCTCTGTGCTCCATCCATGCTTCCATCAATAGAGAGGTAATTTTCGGACTCAGCTCATTAACACCGAGCTGTTGATGGAGCTGTAAACACTCCACCCCGCTGTCGTTTCGAGCCTGTTACCAACTATTCTTTTCTGTTTAGCTGACCTGCCATGGCATTTAAGATGAAAAATATTTGTTTTAAATTCACAGCAGTTGTTCTAGTCTGTGAAGAGGGCTGACGCTGCTTCTCACATCCAAAAGCACTGCAGTGCTGAAAGGGAAGCAAACTTTTTTGGCTGGAGTTCTGCAGAGAGGGTGGAACACGTGGTGGTTAGGGACACCACAAGACACAGGCAACACCATTTTTGGCTTCAAACTGGCCTTCCAGTGTGTAGAACATACACACGCATAACATAAACAGGCGTCGAGATAAGGAAATGACAAGAAGGCAGAAGGAAAATGGGGTTAGCCAGCAGATGTCCTGGTGAGGAGAGGGGACACTCTGTCCCATCTGCAAGCAGCAGATACAAAATCCTATCACATGGGCTGGTTTGGGATTGCTTGATACCTTGATGTATGGTTTGGACCATAGTGTCACTGGTGTAAGAAGGGTGAAACAAGCCCTCTGTGGCCCAGCCTAATTTTTGCCCTGCTGCAGAAGGATGCTGTTGATGGGCAAAGGCACCCTGATATGGCTGCTGCTCCAAACGCTCCCATGGGCACTTTTTTCTGTCTCACAGTTCATCAGGACATTCTGATACGGGTGCCAGTGTGTGTCAGGCCACGGTTTGCCGACTGGCAGTCCACAGGCTCAGCAAGAGCCAAGTGGGGAGAGTTAGACAGCACCCACCCACACAGAGCCAAAAGAATCCCTGGGGATAGATTATTTCAGTAAACAAAATTACCAGGCTGGACATGAA
The DNA here is from genome assembly GCA_035584735.1 of Pseudotriccus pelzelni. Lineage (NCBI taxonomy): Eukaryota > Metazoa > Chordata > Aves > Passeriformes > Tyrannidae > Pseudotriccus > Pseudotriccus pelzelni. The sequence continues at coordinate 4,333,360 of JAWMRA010000023.1, read as the reverse complement.
ATTATGTCTCTGCTCTCATCATTGTTTTCAGCTCTTTCACCTCCAGGTTGGAAAAGTCACCATGCTGGAGGTGGGGGACTGTTACAGAGAGTGATGGTTCCAGAACTACAATTCCCATTTTTTTGAAGGCTCTGTTGTGGGCATGGTATATATAACTCAGTATGGAATTCTCATGCTTTGCAGGCATAAATTTATCTACATGATGAGGTGCAACACGTGAAACATCCACAGAACATCATAAAAAATCGGCGCTCCTGGTTTCAAGAGAGGATGTGCTGCCTGGCCCAAAGGAAGCTCCAGAGCATCCCTGCACCCAAGCAACCAGCCATCAAGTTTTTTGACAATTTTACATGGTACACAAGAGGGAAGTCTGCCTTGGGCAGGTAAGGTTTCAAATTTTCATTCTATCTTTTTCCTCCTCTTGTCTTTGACTTGATAAAAATCAAACTGAGGTGGCAGGGCCAAGGGTTATTAACCTTCACCTTGCAGATACCTGGCCCTGGCAATGCCTCCACCCACAGCTGTGTGTACCAGACCCATCAAGCAAGAAAACAGCAGCAGAAGCCACACGGCCTCAGTGCTGTTGTGAAGCAGATGTCTCCAAAAGGGCAAGAATATCACTCAAGGATCCTGTGACTAGGGGTGAACTGAATCTGCACAATTTAATGAAAATGGCTATCATCCACATTTTGTTTTCTTTATAAACATTTGCAGAGTGTCAGTAGCCAATCTAAATGTCTCAGCAGACAAGTACATGCTGTACTTTGCCTCTTTTTTTTTTCTGGAGTGCTGTAGAAAACACGTTAGCTGGAGCCAGCTGATGTGCTCTCCATGGGTCTCAAGGGCAAACTCCTTCGAACTAAGAATGATCTCCATGTCCCTTCCAAACTTGTTTTGTGCTCTTTTTTCTGTGCCTTCGGAAGCTCATCAAACCATTCCCACTCTGTGCCATCCTCAGGGACATCTCCTTTCCCAGCCAGCTCGGGAGCAGCTGGGACCAGCAGCCACAGCCTGGCTCCTGAGGTGTCCAACAACACCTTGGAATAAATTGTGCCTTGAGCCCAGGAAAGAGATTTGGGAATAAGCTTTTCTTAGCAGGTCTACAGTCCATTTTGCTTTTCATTGTGAGTTTTCCTCTTTTAGATGAGAATCATCTTGTCCAGAGAGAGGGCAGTGTGTGTATGGAGGTAGCAAGAGCTGTTCAGCATGTGGCTGCAGGCTGTGCGGGCACCAGGCTCAGCTGTGAGAGCAGAGGCAGCTCCTACAACAGTCTCGTTATTGGAAGGTGAGCCTAACGAACCTGCTGTCAGATGATCTCTTGTCTCTTTTAAGCAAAGGTAAAGGATCTAAGAAAGCTCTTTCTTGCTCATTCTTTGGACAGAGACATTTAGATTGAGTGCCGCGGCTCTTCCTCACTACAAAGACTACAAAGGTATTTTTATCTTAATTAGGAAGTTTTGCTGCCCTACTTTCTCTCCAGCCCTTGTCCAGCCAGCCTGTCATGTCAGCCATCATTCAGGCACCCTCAGAACCAGACCAGCTGGTTTCAAAGCAGTCTTGGCACCGCACTACCCAAGGGCTCCTGCGCTCTGGACTGAGTGGGAGCAACAGCCTTCAGAGACCAGTTTGAGAAGGTCCTCTGCTGACAGGAAGAGACCACAGCAGAGCCCCCGTGCCTCCCCTGCAGGCTCTGTCACCCTGCCACACGGAGGGACAGGCTCACTCCCCACTCCATCAGCATATGCCAGCCAAGGCCCGCCACTGGTTCCTCCGGGCTGGCGGAGGCAGAGCAGCCCAATCCGTTGTGACAGAGCGGTTAAGTAAGTGGCACAGATTTCACATGTCAGCCCTCGCCTGCCTCATCCCAGAGCTATCCCATAGCAAGTGACTGGCGAGGAGGCTCAGCAGCGTGAGGCAGCAGGCGTTGGTAGGCTCCAGAGCACGTGCTGCTAAACTAAGTGTTGTGCTGGTCTGCTTTCCACTGCCTGGATCCAAACTCAAAGGACTTTATGTACGTGCAGAGCTGTGGAGACAGGCTAGAACAAGCTTCCCAAAGTGTGGTCTTTTGCAACACCTGTAATATACTTGTGCACACCAATCTTCATATCTGTAGGAGTAACTACTTCTCAATTTTCTGCAGTAATGTAGTTGGATTTTTTTTTTAAATAAAAAGAAAACCTCTCTTCCTCATACTCATGCCTAGCCCTGCTTTCTGGTGTAGCTGTGAAAAGAAAACTGTCATCAGAGTTTCTTTAGCATTTCAGCTGGAGAAAGTGTCAAGGCTTGGTAAATATCTTTTATTTTGCTGACTTGCAAATGTGGTATTTTTCAGGGCCCTGAAGGTGCTGGTAAGTGTTAATGGCCCTGACCAGCCTCACCTGGTGCCTCCACCCACTCTCATGTGCTTGGGAGCCTATTTAAGATCAGTCAGGGAGGTCAGCTCTTTCCTATGAGCTGTGCAGGGGGATGCTGGTCTTTAGCTGAGCTATGTACCCACTGATTGTGACCACGGACTGACTTCCCGGCTTGACATCACTGTGCCCTGGGCTCTTGGCTGGACTTGGCCCCATCTGCAGCTCTGCATTCTCCTCCCTCAGGTACTGTAGGAAGGGGCTGTGGCTTGTGAGGGGTCCCCTCCCCACCATGGCAGCTGGACATGGTGTCTCTCTTGACCCCTCTCCTTTAGGGAGGGCACAGACCTTCCTGCTCCCTGGCAATATCCAAAGGCATAATAGCCCCTGGGAGGGATGAGCTGCTGTTACCCTCAGTTTGCAGCCAGGGGAAGTGAAGCACAGCTCTCACTGGTGAGCTGCTGGAGTTGGAGACATGAGAAGGGAAGACTTGGAACAAATGACTCATGGCAACTCCCTTGCACCAGTGGTATTGGTGCAACTGCTTCTGGTTTCTGTATCTAATTAAACCAAACATCTCACAAGTGGCAATTGCTGTGTTGTTTACAGTAAATGGCCTTGGGTAAGGAAAGCAACTGCAAAGACTTTACATAGAAATGAAAGGTCAGGCTGTATGATAGACTAGTAAAAGGATATTTGTGTTGTTAGTGTCCCAAAGCTTCTGTGGTGGGTATTTGACTACCAGTGACAATAGCTCTCATTGCATTGCCTTTGCTAAAGGGACAGGTATGAAAGCAGGATGCCTCTTGCATCCACAGCTCATGTGAAAGTCAGGTCTGCTCATGGTTATACTATAGCATCCATGCCTCAGGAATGGATTCTGGACTGTGTCAGCTGAAGTTGAGTCAGTGCTAGATCATGTTATCACTGATATTTGAGAACTCAAAAGAAAGAAGCTATGAGTTACTTTTCACTTAGAGCTCATTCTCACCACAAATCGTGCTACGCACTCGGTGCCAGGATGTTCACACCACCATGAGAGGCCATGCTTTGCTACCTCTGCACTGTTCTAAAAATCTGCCCATCAGTCCAAAACCTTCCACCAGAGTCAGTTGCTGAACTCCATGAGCATTCCTGTCATAACTCAGGGAGTCTGTCAGAGACATTCCTTTCCTTTCTTTTACTGGGATGGTGGCAGAACACATGGAGAGGTATCGCTGTGACTTCCCTCCTGGCTGCTGTTAGAAAGGGGACACAAGGCTGGAGAGGTGCTTGGTCTGAGCTGGGATGCTTGTTTTTGTCGCCAAACAGGTGCTTGCTGTAGCTCTACCTGCAGTCACAGTAAATCCACAAATCATAGCCATGGCAATTAAGGCATTGCATTAGGCATTTTTGGAGGAATGTATTCTTATGTGGTGGTATAGCATGAAGTCACTGTGTCCACTTTGAGAACAGATACTTTCATATTTGCTTATAAGGTCTTATCTCCCCTTTCACCATCATTCCAGGTTTTTTCCTTCTTTAAAACTTTATTCTTGTAAAGTTACTGAGAAACCTGACTACCTCTGCTGCTTCTAACATCTTAGTATAGTAGAATATCTTAGAATTGAGGCAAAACATTACCCAAAGGATGTTCATTGTGCCTGGAATTATGGATAGAGAGCCTGTGGGAATCTTTGCATCCTATATAGCAACTTATTTCTTTTGCTTCATTAGATTTGGGATTTTTGTGGACATAAACATAATTCTATTGTGTAAAGTTGTACTTCCATTGATATTTCACATCTGATTTATTGGTAGATACAGGCAAATATCCTGATCGCATTAAAAGGGGGCAAAAACTACATCCAGGATTTCTCCCCAGACTTCCCTGTGCACATTTCTAATTCTCCTCCTTGCTAATGTATTTAAGCAGGTGTGTCAAGAAAGCTCTTGCTGATGTCATGTGGTCCCAACTCAAAAAGTTCAGTCATCTTAAAAGTTTGTTGTCCTCGTGATCAGGATTTCCATTTTCCTACTCTGCTCAAGTCTGTAAGAGTTTTTTCCTTAGCAAAAGAACATAAACTCTTATTTTGACAGATGCAAAAGCTTTCTCAGCCTTCAGGCTTTCCTATTGTAAAGCCCAATTGCATTAGATAAATTAGGAGAGCTAAGAGAAAATAAGTATCCCATTTTAAAGAAGTGCAAAGCAGAACAAAAGAATAAATTGTTACTGTGCATAAGTTAATACTTAAGGAGCACATCTCAGGCAAGGAAAAGCCATAATCAACACCAAAGCAGAACCTCCCTTGAACTTTTTAGTAAAGAAATTAATAGAAAACTTGTGCTCTTCCAAAATGTTTGGGGTTTGGTTGTGTTAATATTCTTTCCATGATGGTGTCTATGTGAGAATTGGAGATAAAATAAGACAGATGTACTGACCATGGTTACCAAGGGAGCAGTTTCCTTAGCAATGGCAAAGCAGTTGTCAAAGCAATCAATGTTCCTTCTCTCTCTCACATGACTTGTTTTTACTAGTTTGCATAGCTTGGTTACACAAACAGCTCATCGTAAACCTCTCCCAAATTTCCTTGTGCAGGCAAACAAGGCCTAGGTGGGTCATCCATCAGAGGATCCCAACCTATTTTCAGTTCAGTGTCTACCTGAACCTTTTCTTCCATTTTATCACTTTTCATAAAACATTTGCCATCTAAAGAACATGAAAGTCATCCAAATGGAAACATAACCACATACTGCACATCCAGATAAAAAGATATGGAGGTGGGTGAGTAGCATTAAATTGCCACCTGTCCAAAGCACCAATCCTTTCCTCTTAAGGATAAAGATGGCAGCTAAAATAATCCCTATAAATAGGTCTTGTAACTGCCTACATGAAATGGTTATTATCTGGGAATGGAAGGAAGTGTGATCCTGCCATCTTCACTGAGGCTGAAGAGTGGATTATGCTGCACTATAACACTTATCACTCTCTCTGGGTGCTTCTGGTGGTGGAGCCATAAGTGTGTGAGGTCCCTGGGCTGCATCCAGAATTGCCCAGCCAAGGCCATTACCCAGCAGGTGCCCTTTCCATACCCTCCTTCCCAAAGCACATTCAGGGACAGCTAGGAGGTGAGATGGGCTCATGCTGCTGTATGGGAGGTATCAGCTCTAAAAGAATGGTTGGTCTCGTAAACAACAAGGAAAACTTTGTTGTGTGGAGCCCCAGGCACTGTGACCACCAAACCAGAAGACAGTCAGCATGAGCAGAATACTAAAAACATCAAGGCAATGATGAAACTCTCCCTTTCTGTACTTAAGTTAAGCACTTAGTTTTAATCAAACTGTGATTAAAATTGTTGTGTCAGTCGCCGGATAATGCAGAGACAGATCTGTGCTGTAGTGGTGGTTGCAAGAGGTGCAGTTGCTCGTTCTGATGATCAGCATTAGGAAGCAAGCATTGCTTTCCTGCCTCCATTTCCAAGCAAGGGCTAAACTGCCTCATATCAAATATATCTAAACTTGTATATGAAGATATTTCCAGGGAACCTCTAGTTGCAGGCTAGCAAAGGACGCTTTTAAAGTTAAATATGCTTCTTTGAAAAGCAATATTAACTAGTACTATCTTCTGGAGTGCTATGAATAAAACAAATACTAACTGGATCGCATCTGAATCAATTCTGGGTTGAAAACTGCCATCTTGATGTCACTGGTATGATCTGTCATTTTACAACATTTGCTATCAAATGGCACCTGAGACTATTCCGATAATTCAGCCACACTGTATGTATTTTTCAACCTGTGGCTAAAATTCATTCATACTCATTTTTCCAACACATCCTTATTTACTGCCTGCAACAAGTATGGATCTTTTTGTTCAGGTTGACTGGAATTTAATTAGACACCGATAAAGAGAAGGAAAAATGTGATGTGTATGCACACAGAGAGGCTGATTGCTGCTGCCCCCCCTGCTTGGCATGACTTGGTGCCATGGGGTAGGTGACAAGTACATCTGTGCTCCTCCTAGAGGCTTTCATTCCATGACTATAATACTCGTGATGCACTACTCCAGGCAAAGTTGGGAGTTTTCTTGAGCTTTGTTTACAAATACTTGTAGCAGGAATCTGACACCTTAGACAGGAAGGCACAGAACAAGCTGGGAGTGCAGTACCAGGTAGAAGTGTTGCCGGCCTCTGACGTGACTCCTGTGCCCTTGCTTAAAGCACCTGGACAGGGAGGGGGAGCAGGGAGAGGGTGAGGAGCACTGTGACACCAATGAATGCTGTAAGCAAAATCTGTCTCTCGTCTGCTTTATTAGGAAAGCTGCATGGAAAAGGAGGAAAAAGGCCACAGCATGTCTCTTAGTTTTTTCCTCTATTCCACATCGAGGCGGTTTCAGATTCAGAGAATCTCATGGTGCTTGAACTCCATAAATGTACACAACACTTGCGAAAAAAACCCCAGCATTTTTATGTCAAGAAATGTGGGGACAAGGAAGAGGGAAAGGTAAAACGCACGTAAAACTAAGTCATGTTCAAGTAATGAGACACTTCTTCCTTTAGAGAAGATAGTGTATGTATATATATGGAAAAGGATGAGGAAGATCTTGTTTCTGCTGTGCACAAAATTTAAGTATGCAGCTTGCTTTTAAAAAATTTGGGGAATGGAGGAAGGAAATCTACAGGAGGGAAGAGTGAGTAGTGGCAGCCATCCAGCTGATGGAAAAAGGCAGCAACACTGAGGGACTCAGATTGCTTTCTGCAAAGAGGCAAGTTTGCATTTTTAGTTGTAGGAGGAACACACCGTGAGGCAAACCACAGCTCTGAGTCACCTCAAACCCCATAGCATGTATGGCCACCCTTCCATCCTCTCCACAGCCCTTCTACCTCAAACCCCAGAGACGAGCTGATGAAAAGGTAAAAGCGTGAGTCACCTGGGTGTGTCGTTTTGCCAGAACAGTGCCTGGTCCCCATCTCCCAGCCCCACCCCTGCCAGTCCCTAATCCACCAAACCCTTAACTGCCCCGCAGCGACCCCCAATTACCAAAGTGGCAGCTGTGCAGTTCACCTGCCTTTGGTTGAGCTGATTCTTTTACTAGTATGGTCCCAACCACCTGCTGTGCATTTGATGTAACTTTTCAATTATCATTCCCTGACGATTTCTAGCTTTTCATGTGTGTTTCAGCCCCAGCCGTTCCCACACCGGGTACCCTTGGGCTGCGCAAACCTCCCGCACAAACACACCAAGCACAGATTTAATGGCACTCTCCTAAATCCCTTCAGTCAGAGGTGTGTAAACATGCCTGTAAAGGCTGTGCAGAAAAGGCCTGAATGCAAAACCAAAGCGTTATTGAATGTGACTAGTGCCACTCACACAGACAGGCACAGGATTCCAGCCTGGTAAATGAAGGTGGATATGATAACTGCACCAGGCAGGAGCAGAAGCCAAGCTGTCCTTCTCAATATCAGGGGACCACAAACAGTCCAGGAGCAGAGTAAGTTTTGCTGACAGGTTACATAAGAATAAACAAAACTAAAGCAATAAGAATCAAAAAGAAAAACCAGGCCATTTGCACCATGCTGAGATGGTTTTCAGATCTGACATCTCAGCTGAATGCAACTCGTGTTCAATTGCCTGAAGTCTTGCTGGAAATCTTTGTGTCACTCAGTTTTGTGGTGTTTGCTCTTTTACTCTCATCTTTATTTGGAGCTCGCAAAGGAAGGCTGTTTTTTGTTGTTGTTTGTGGGCTCAGGTACATGAAATATTTGGTGATATCCTCAAGTAGGGTTTAAAAATTTGGGCATGTGCCAAGAGCAAGAGGTGTAAAGACCTAGTTCAGAGGGAGTTTCATTTGTCCTTGTGCTCCAGAGCTTACTGCTCATTAAAAAGGTTTGAAAGTGTTTGGGTTTGGCCCTGTGAAGTTTGATGCTGTCATTGGGTGTAAAAGTTGAGACTGCCAGCACATTGCAAGACCAGAATTCAAGAATAAGAACTGCAATGAAGTGATGCTGTTAGATAAATTATCATCAGAAATGGAACAGATAAACTGAAGTGTGAATCACTTAAAGGGAAAGGACGAGTGAGCTGCAGGGTGGAAAAAAAATAAC
>JAWMRA010000023.1:4237426-4319926 GCA_035584735.1 Pseudotriccus pelzelni | reverse complement strand
ATGTTAAGGTTCAACTGCAGAGAGATAATTTTGAATCCTAGCCCTGTTTAATCCAGTGCTTAGTCTAGTGAAGTTTCTCTGGATGAAATTAGAATTAAGTGCAAAATATTCATACAAATTTCTCTGCAGTGCATGGGATGAAGAAATAAAGGAGCTTGAAAAGCAAGCTACTTTCAAAGATGATAATTCCGTATGATAAGTTTTGTACTAATGTCATATACAGCCAGCGAGGAAATACTTCAAAATCGGAGGCATCACATTTCATACTATTTCATGTCAAAGATGCATGACTGAAAAATTCCTATTAAAAACATGAAAACATGCCAAATGCAGAAAAGTGAACAACTGAGCAAAAAGTGAGACAAAGTGTTACTAATGTCTGCCAACTGGTATTATTCACAAGTACCATCAGTCACACATGAGCAACCTCCATCGCTGCTCCCCCAGAACACGAAAACCCGGCTTACCCCGAACTTCTGGTGGTGTAGTTGTCCTGTTTGTGGTTAAGGCTTTCCTTTATTGTTCAGAGATTTCCTCCAGTTCTGTGCATCTATTTTAACCCTAGCCAGTCACGTTGAAGCTGACAGGAAAAGGGAAGAAAAACCTATTCAATTAAAACATCTTTACCGCTATTTAGAATGCAGATGAGCCCCTCAGCAATGAGGAAATTAGTATTTTATGGTGAAGCATTTATATAGTTTATTCTATATTTGAACCATAATAAATTACATCCATTTTTTACAAGAATTATAACTGACATGCTGTCAGAGCTGTACATGTACAGCCTTAGAAATATACATAATACTTTGAAAGCTGTCACATTCAGTACAGTTGTAAACATCACCCTGGGTTACCAAACTGTTATCTTTAGGTTTACTTCCTCGGATAAACCACGGGATCTTCGCACATTTCAACCAGAGGAAAATCAATTCTTCCTCAAACAGTTGCACAGCAGTTTACCAGCCATGCTTAAATGCACAGACTCGTACTAGCTTGGATCCCAGTTTAGGTCTGTTTGCCAAATATCCTTGATCATGGACTTTGAGTTAGGTCTGGGAAAACACCAGAGTGATTCTGTTCTCCCTCGTGTTGGCATTTTTTCAATCCAAAAGTGCCACTGTGGTTCTAAATGAGCCCTTTGGCTGAAAAATATTCATATATATGTGCTACATTACAATGGTATTTCTATATTGTCCTTTTTTTAGACTGTTCCTTATGAAATACTGTGTATAAAGTTGTTTTCTTTTCATAAATTTACTGAATTGTTTATAAAGTATTATTGGAGAATCATAGTGTTTTAATGGGATTCTCTAGAAGGTTCCAATTCTACAGGAATGCCATCACGCTTAACTGTTCTTTAGGATGCTGAAAAAACCTACCTCAAATGTTACCTAATAAATGAAATTACTTATACTTTACTCCCTTATATACATTCTTTTCTACTTCACAGTAGAAACCAAATGCAAAAAAAATAAGAATTTCCAACTGGAAATTTGATATAAGTAATTAATGAACCTTAGGCTTCAAATGAAGATGATTTTAAACAGAGCTATGATCCAGCTTCAGCTGCAGAAAGGTGTGGTTCAATGGTGTCACCTCTGCCTCCAGAAGATTTTGGCCATGATCCTGAAGTTATCTGCCTGTAGACATTTGCCCCAAAACAAACCCAAGGGTTTCAGTGTGACTCAGTACTGCTGGGATCCTGAAAGACTCATTGGGATGGAGAGCAAGCACAGCTAAAGGAAGCTGGTACTGGGAAAAAATGCTTTAACAGCTCTGTCCGTGAAGGAGGGATGTGAACTTGAGTTTTGTGTCCTGAGGAGAGCCTGGAGCTTGGGCACTGGTGGCATGGTGTCCTGTTTCTACCCATCAGGTAGCGCAGGAAGGGGCAAGTGCAGAGCCTGACAGCTCCATCCTAGTGGGTGTTTTCAGTCTGACTGGGGCCAAGCTTGAGGTATCAGGGAGCCAAAAGGTTAAAAAAAATGAGGCAGAGCAAACAGATCAGCTGCCATCAGAGCTCAGCAGTGGTGGATCTGGAAATGTGGGTGGAAATCAAGTGCCTACACCCCATCTCAGCTGGCTACATCTTCTTTCGGGATAGCCCCCAAGAGCCTGCCAGCACTGTCAGGTAATGTCGTTTTCTTTTTTCCACTTCAGGTGCTAGAGGTATAAACCAGAATACTCCTTGAATGGAGTTAGATGCTTTTCTACCACAGAGTGTGAATGTGTCTTTCCATTCTTTTTCATTTGAGGTCTGGTAGCACCGAATGCCACCACTCTGCTGGGCTCTGTCAGGGAGAAGAGAAGCCACAGGAGCACTCAGCACTGCACAGCAATGGTTATGCTGTTGTTACAGTTAATTTCCCCCTCTCTTTGCACCATCTAAATTCAGCGTGCATTATCCTTCTGTTATTTATGTAAATGTTTAGATTAGGTAATATTTTATTCTACAGTGAATGACACCATAATCCTCCTTATTCTTTTCGTTTATCATAAATATTTAGTTTGTTTTTAGCTTGTGGGACTAAACACAACATCGTTTTCATTACTGTGAAATCTTCCCCTTTTCTTCTCCTGCAAGCATCCCTGGTCCCCTGGCAGTACTCTGCCTCCCAGAACATGCTAATATTGCTTGCATTACTGCAGGATTATCAGAGTGAAGTATACACTTGGTATTATAATTCATAATGTTGCTTTAAAAGATTAACCACTCCCACAGCTGTGTCTGGTAATTATAGAGCAGACTTTCTTCTTTTTTTTTTTTTTTTTTTTTTTTTTAACAAAGAACAGCGTGCACAAAATGACTGGCAAGGAGGTAAGTGTTTGGGGTGTGCTCTGTTTTTAAACCTCAGAGAAAACCAGATGCAAAATTGATAAAGGAGAACGAGAGTGGGTTTTAAGCTGAGATACTTCAGTATACGAGTAATTTAACAGATTTATATGAAGGACACGGTACTGTCGGCCCCTGGAATGTCACAGACTGATGGGATTGGCAATTGCCAGCTCAGATGACTTCCACGAACAAACCCAAAATAATTAATAGACCTTCTGGAGTTTTCCAGGCAAGTGAGTGTGCTGGTAAAAGAGCAATAGTTGGTTTAGCCTGTCAAGGTTCATTCTTTTTCAAAACTCCAGTCCTCCCTTGATGCTCTCTAATGGTTTTTTGAAACACCAAAATGTTTTTGCATGAGCAACATTACCCATTGTGCTTTAGTTAAATGCATTTTGATGTCAGACATAGTCCTGGTTCAAAAATGTGTGCTCCCTACCCCTTCCTGGGGGTTCTCCAGGGAGGGCAGCCAGATTGACTTTAATCGGCCAAAGGCACAGGATGGGCTCTTAATGCGATAAACCGATCGAGTGTGCAAAGTCACGTTAATATGTGGGAACTTGATCAGCTTTTATTAAGGGATCAGGAAACGGTTTAATTGCTGAGTGACAAGAGCATGTGTTTGTTTAATTGCTTGGTTTTGTTTATTGCAAAGCCTTGGGGAACGTGGTAATTTGTCCCATTGTTGTTTGAAAATGTGGGTCTGGCGCCCAAACCAACTGCACACGACAGACACTGGTCTTGTACCAAGTGCTGCTTCATCAACATTTACCACACTCTCTTTTGGCGAGGATGGCAGCCCTTGGAGCAACAAAGTGGGATTCTCCTTCCAGTTTCTTCTCGCTTGAATTGTCCAGAGCTTCCACACTGTGAGAAGGTTGGAATTCTTGTACTTAAATAAGGAGTAGTAACTCCTTATTTAACACTGTCTATTAAATGAAAGTAGCATTTAAAGGCCTCTGCATGGTAGAGCAACACTTAACAGGTTGTTCTGCCTTTCACAGCTGGAAATGTAATGGTTGCACGCTCCTACAGAAAACTCCTAAAAGATCTTGGAGCCTGAGGCAAAGTCCATTGAAGCTGTTGGTGTCTTGTTTGTTGGACTGGCCTTTGATCAGATGCTAATGCATAGCAATAGCTTTTCTATACCTTTTCTGAATGGAGTTTTAGTGTAGAATTGTTCCCTGCTGTAGGATTGCAGCAGTCCTGGGGATAGATCTGCTTTCTTGGCTGGAGCCAACCAGAAGCCTTGATGGTACAATGATGTCTGGCACTCCATGCTGGGAAGAAGTATTAGTTTTGCTGTGAATTTACATGAGAAGTCCCTGGCTAGCAATTATTCTAAGTATAAAGCTTCCTGAGACCCTAATATTTCTTTCCTCTAGATTCTTGCCTTACTTTGGAAGGTAAGTTTTCCATCCAGGAGCACCACCTGGAAAAGCTTTCCTTCCTGTTTTCTCTAAATTAGCCATTTAAAACACTTTCTTGATGGAGGAAGATAGAGGGTTGCTGATGATTAGGGTTATAACTGGCTTTCCAGTACAGTATCCAGCACTGCAGAAAGCATCTACTTTTGTAGAAGGAGCCTAGGAAAAGTCGTATCAATATACATTACAGGCTTGTCATAACTCACTCATTTCCTATTTCAAACAGGAGGAAATATACTTGAACATATCTGTTGTATCTGTCAAGACTTCTCATTTGTCAAACTATTAGTGGTCGCTCTGTCAACATAAATAAATCTGTCCATAAATCTTGACAGGTATAATCATTTGTTGCATTTGAAAGGCAAGTCTCTAACATTAGACCCCTTTTGATTCCTAACATGATTATCTCTAAAGAAAGACATTACAGATGCCTTCTGAATCTGGCCTCTGTCAAGTGATTTCTCTGCCCTTGCTGAGTTATCTACTCGTACAAAGTAAGCAGAGGCATAGTTCCTGCTGTCAACTCTCCTGAAGGCCACACGAATCAGCGGCATCGCAGCAGCACCGAGGCCCTGTCCTGCAAGCGATTATGTCCCTGTTTGTCAGACCAGGCTCACGATATGCTTATTGTTCTTTACAGCTAGGTTTCTCATTCCTATTCTGAGCCACTCTTATGGCACCAGTTGCCCTTTCTTTACTTTTGGGAAGCTATCAAAGAGTATTCTTTGAAGGTATTGTTCCATTGGATGCTGCCGATCTTTCCAGTGCTGTTGTCGTTGAAACAATCTGTACCCCTACAAGAGAATTAAGAATGGCTGCTAAAATATGGCCTAGCACAACTTAAGATTGAATTCCATAATACCAATGTGTGCTTCGCAAGCTCCCCTCCTCTCTGGGGCACAATGAGCAGCTCCAGCCTCACAAGGCTTTCCGGCGAGATGTGTGGTGACCTTGTTTCTGTGCTTGATGACCTTACGTTAGTAATTTTGCCTGCCTGATTAAGTTAACAGTTATCCAGCATTCACCAAGCTGGAGTACAAAGTGAGGGTCTTTGGCCAGAGTTCGGTGTGTCAGCAGACAGTTCTGGCACGCGACCCAGAAATTGGTCAGTGCGCAAGTGCCAGAAGGAGACCAGCGGGTCCACAGCTTGCATGGCTTCACAGCGTTCCCTGCCACATGGAAAGCCTAAAGCACACGCTTTGCAAATCAGAATGAGTCAGGAGGCTGCTAGGGCTGGGCTTGTGGGAACTGCACAGTAAGGAGTGGGTGCCCAGGGAGCTCCTGCAGGAGCCAAGGCGGTTGGTACCCGAGCTCCTGCAGTGTCATGGGCATGTGCCGCTTATACAGCCATGGGAAATTAGCTGCTGAATGCTGGAAGATCCCAAGTCTAATGTTTTCCCTTCGGTCTTCTGACAGTGAAGAAAGGAAAGCTCTAGTGTTTTCCATAAAATGTACTTAAAGTTCTTAATTTTCCCTCTTTCAGCTTTTCATTCCTTTAAATCATCTACAGTTTGCTGCAGCAAAGATTTTTAATTGACAGAATTTCAACTTGTACTCCAAAGAGACTCATTACTTCACAGATTCTTTAACTTCATGGGACCTTGATGTCATGAGGATATTTCTTGCTTTTTTCAGTGGATCCTTACCACCGAAACTAATTTTTTGATGAGCTGCAGAAGAAGCCTCTGTACCAATGTACTGTGATGCTTTCTACAGGATGTTCAGATCCAATGTGTCAAAATGCAGCTGTTAAATAAGGTTCCCATCTGAATCACAATTCTCAATGCAGTCAGTTATTAAACAGAGTATTTTTTTTCCATGCTGAGTCACAATTTTGGATAATCTTTGGAGTAGATAATATGCTAGATCCATAGATACCTAGTTTGCCATTCCCACGTCTTACAAGGCTTGGAGTAAGGCAGAAAGTCCAGTCCTTTACTTCAAAGTAGGGTATCTAGAGAAGCATGTAGTCATATTTGTGTGCCAAATCTGTTTTAATTAAAATACTTAGCAAGGCTATAGACAACTGTCCTCTTTGACTAAATATTTCTGACAAAACTCCTGGCTTGTGAAATTTGTTGAAGCCAAGGAGATAAATATCTTGCTTTTTACGAGGCTGCATGGTATGAGGCAGAACACAAATTCATCTGGGTTCACACCAACACCTGCACATGTTAATTCTACTGGAGGGTCAGCAGGACTCTGCAGCTCCCAGGTGAGAGCTTCTGAGGGTCTGCCTTCTGGAGCTCTGTGCCTGGATTGATCTGCCCTGGGCTTTTGCATTTGTGCCTGTCGGTGCTCCCTGCAAAACCAGCATCCACTAGATCTCACCACTGCTGGTTTTGGTTCTTTTTCTCTGGGCCAGAAATGATGCTGGGCTCTACAGCTTCCTTTTCTGTTGACTGGCAAGATGGTACTTTGTCAGGTAGCTGCTGTTGCCACCAACTGCAAAGCTCACTAGAGTATAATGACACCTTCTGAGCCGCTTCTTTTATGCGTTAACCTACTTGGAAACAGAGGCTCATGTGCAAATTCCCTCTGTATTTTGTGAAGGCTGGAACATAAGCCAGATCTGAGCTGAATTTCCCCCTTCCAAGAGCCAGCTGAATCAAAATCCCCTGATGCAGACATCCCCAAATTTTACGGGTGCAAAAGATGTCTTGATCCAAATTTTGCAGTTTGCTCCCATCTCTGCTTAAAACATAAAATGTATGTTTTTAGGGAAAAAGGATATAAACATCTTGTTCATGTTTGAGCTGAGAATGTCTTTTTTCTGTAGGCTGTCAACACAACTTCAAATGCATGCAGCCTGTCCAATCTGACAGACAATTTGCATATTTGTGGAATGCTAATGCCAAGTTACTGTATACATTTGTACATGAAAGCATTAGAAAGTTTGAAGGATTAAAGGTGGAAATGTATCCCCCTCGGCCTCGATTAGAGATCAAGACAGCACATCAATAGATGGCAGACAAATAACTGCTGCTTTGCCGTTTGGAATGGCTTAACCCAAAAATAATAAAATCCAAGCTATTTCCTAGGACATAAATAGCTGAGGGCTTTACACGTGCTAATTGCCAGAGCGTTTTTTTAGCCTTTTGAGAGTGTAATGTGGAGTCTGGCACATCCAGTGTGAGCCCTCTGACACAACGACCGTCTTTTTGTTCTGCCCTAGCCAAGTGCCTGGACCACAGCAGGAGCTCTGAGAGCCATCCCAGCTTAATGAACCCACATTGGTGTCTAGGGCTGAGCCTTCCTCACTTGCTCTCAAGTCCTGGAAAGTTCTTTGAGGCCAGATGGAGGTGCTTGGCCCGTACAAAAGTGACTTGGTTTGCCATGAGAAGGAAGGGGTGTCAGGAGGAGCAGCAGCAGGTGCTCAACGGTTTTCCATAGAAAGATGCTTCCTTGGCTGCATGCGTCAAGATATATTTTGGAGCCTGGCTCTAGACACGCTGATTTGAAAATGGAGACTTGGAGTCTTAAAAACAAAATATGCTAAAGAACGGTTTTGCATGGTTCCTCTGAAGGATCAAAACCTGATACTATTTATTTTACTTGTACTAAAAAATAACCTCAATAAGATGTTCTGCGTTGGCCAATGGATATAATTTAGGACCAGACATTGGCAGCACAGGACAGAGAAAGCAGGAGCTAGTCAAATCCTTCCCCCAGTCTTTCATCCAAAAAATGAATATTCCTTTGATTCAGAAAGGGTTTGGCCAGCCTTTTTCGCAAACGATTGCATGTCTCTGCGCTTTCTGGCTGGGGGGAAGTGGAAGTGGCAAAGCCTCAGATACCTGGGAACCAAGAGCTGAAAACTCTCCTGGAAACTTCTCATGGTCTAACGAAATTCCCGGGCCAGATTCCAGCCTGAGCGGATGCAGACTATGAGCCAAATTGAACCACCAAATCTGTTGCGATTCAGCCGTCATTTACAAAAGAGGGCTGGGATTTTCAAGGGATTTTGTAGGAGATGAACACCCAAATCTCTTAAAATCCTCAGTGGGACTTTTGGTGCTCTCTTTCTTGTAGTCCACTGAAAAGCCTCGTCTATTAATTTCAAATATTTTGAAGACCTCAGGCAGCACTTTCATTGTAGACAAACCTCTACACCAGAATTAGAAAAGCACAAAATTTTAGCTGCAGTCGCTGAAAATCTGTGATTTAACACACCTACCCAAAAAGCCCCAGGCTACACCAAAGCTCTTGACCAGAGATAGCTCTGTGCTGTCACAAGACAGATCTATCTTTAGGTACCCCAGTTTGAAAACTTCACCCTTAATGCCTTCAGAAAAAGTACGTTGTTGTTTTAGAGCACATTACTCATACACCAAGATGCCTTTCTACTGGGAGCAGCATTACAAAGCTGAGCTCTGCCTGGATGCCTGTCCAGCATGGATCTGACAATTGACATGTAAGAAAAGGCCTCTCATGCATTCATAGTTTAGATGACCTCCATATATTTGTTTAAAAAATAATTAGGCTTGCTTAGCTTTTGTACTGTTGCATTTGCCTTTTTTTTTTTTTTTTCTTTAAGTAGCTTTTCCTGTAACACTCCCAGGCCAGTACAATGCTGGCTTTTAAAAGTGATTTGTCTGTTACCAGGCAGTTTGAAATTTTTACTTCCCAAATCCTTGCAAACCAGCAGTACAAGGAGACAAAAAAAAAATCTCCTGGGGATTGTTTTTATAGTAACAGTGAAAGCTTAAAATGTTGCAGCAGCAGCCAAATTATTTTTCTTGTAGTAGAAACAATACCAACAACTGGAGACTATGCACAAAACAGTTTAAAGCTACCCATAAAAATTACTAACAAATGAGTGCTACATTTCTTTTTATCATTTACGCTTTATAAAAAGCGACATTTTGAAGGCTACTAATTTGGCAAGTTATTTCCCTTCTATAGTCATGGTTGTTCAGCAATTAGAGGATATATAAAACATGGACACAGACATTCTAGTACAGTGTAACATTTTTGTGTGGTTTAGGACAAAGTCCACTTCCTTTCTCACCCACTAATGTAAAAGGTGGTAGACATATGCAAAATTTAACCATAGGACAAAGTTTGATTTCAGACAAAACTTTCAAGTACATGCTCATAATGAAAGTCCAAGTCCTCTTTACCCTCCTAAATTGTTCAGAATGAGGATGTCCAAACAAGTCCAGGTACCTCAGGGCATACAGGAGTATTTTCTCCTGTCACTAAACAAATGACTTACTGAGCACAGTTGCAATCAAACATTTAAAATGCTGTTAATTACTAATGCTAATTGTTTAGAATTTTTTAAAGTCATATGTGCTATCCTTAGGTAAGTAATTACTTTATTAAATCTATCACTAAACCCAGTACTTGGCATCTAAGCCCCTCTATCATCCTTGAAAATGGCACTGATGTTCTTAAGTCACTTAGGTGGGTTTTGAAATCTCTGTCTGATATTTCATCACGTATTTGCTGGCAGCAGCCCTTTCTGTACCTGTAAGTAGTAAAAAATATATTGCTTCCTCTGAAAGTAAAGAGCTAAAAATAAAACAGGACTCAGTTTAGTCAACATAAAGGCAAACTAGAAAACCATTAGTTGAAGAAACTGAAATAAGAGAACGCAAAGTTCTGGCTGCAGAGCAGGGAAACGCTTCAACAGGACTTGCAGCAGTTGCTGGTCTAATTCTGTGTCCATGGTAGTTGTGGCTGGGCTGCCAGAGGCCAGTGTGGGGATGCTCTGTGGGGCACGTGGGAGGGTTAGGCAGGTCCTGGGGGGGGGGTTTAGGGGTTGGCCCCCTGGCACGTTCCCCATGGCATCCCTCTGTTATGTGTGTGATGCAGGACCAGTTACTCCAGTAATAACTGTTTTACGTGCCCAGATGAAGTGCTGAAGGCAAGGACAATATTTGATATGGGGTGCATGGCTGTACTATAAACTTGGCTGTTCGTCCTTCAAATTTGATGTGCAAATGCTTGTCTATTGGGTATCCCAATTGTGATGCTGTAACTGTATATTTGGAGTTTATCAGGTCCTAGAGAAAAGGAAAAATGATTCATAGGCTGAAACCTCTCCAAAGCCTGCATTAGCTAATAATTACCTACTAATTTGCATTAATACTGGCCATGAGAGATGGACCAAAAGCCCTGGTCCATAAGATGGAGATTAAGCCAATAACTTCCCAAAACAAAAAAAATCTTAGTTCTAAGTACTTTTCAAAATGTTCACCATCACTGCAAGAGACTCTGTTCCACTGTATATAAAACATAGCGGAATAATAACATCTCATTTGATTATACAAAGTAGTTTTTTCCTTAGTGTTTTAGTTCTCAAAATTCCCAGAATACACCACATGGAAACTGTTCACTTGAGAAATTAAGTACCGTATGTGATAAGACAGTCATGTGAAATTTTTAAGCTGTCATTAAAAATGATTATAATTAGGACAAACTATATGAAAATGCTTTAAAATTGAGACCCTGGTGAATTAAAAATTAAGGGGTATATTATGTATTATCATGTTGAAGGGCAGGGATTTACGCGTGTTACTCCCATTAACACTAATGTGAGTTGCATTCCCAAATCCCCGCGCCTGGCGATGAGCATCCGCCCCCACGTTTGTTGTCACTGAACAACCTCAGCTTTCTCGGTACTCCAACACAATTCCTCTGCCTGCTGAGAACAAGTGGAACGGCAAATCAGAAGTTTAAACTGTTTTCCCTCACAAATCTAGGCCCCCAGACAGAGCCAAATGTAATTCATCTAAGCAGTAGCCGTGCTCCTGTAAGATCTACTTAGGAAAAGTAACTGTCACAGCGTCTGCTCTTCCCTGTAACTCCTCCTGTGCTTTTTCCGCACACTTCATCAGTAGGGGTTGAGTTGAAATAATTTTAGTGTGTCTCCTCTAAATGCAGGAAGCCTATTGCTGGGGGTGGGCTTGCAAAAGCATTTCAATTGAGAGCCTTCAAAAGGAGCTGTATCCACGGCAGTGTGGAGCTCCCACATGAGGAGTGAAAGTGTGCTGTAAGGACAGTGTCAATTAAACACTGCGTAATTAAACGCACCTCTGGCCCTGGTGGGGCCATAAGACTGGTGTCTGAGCAGTGAACAGGAGCTTATCCAGTGGCTGTGCTGGGCTCTGGGTCACACTCAAGTGAAGGATGAGCTGCTGGAGCTTGGGCTGGAAAGTATTGCCAGTTCATTTCAGTCTCAGGATAGCTTTCCTCATAGCCCCAACATCAGCAGTTATGGGAGTTAACATCTTGGCTTTCACTGGAAAAAACATAGTCCTTGTTCTTGCAAGAAAAACTTTCATAATTGAACCTTAAAAGTTTTTTGTTTGTTTTTTTTTTTTATATAGGAGTATCTAATTTTCGTGGACGTGGTAGTAGAGTCTGTCTCTTGCTCTCATTGTCACATCTGCTCCTTTTACGCCCCTGGATTTGGCACACCACTAAGGTAAGCCAGTGCATCTGTTGGTTGGGGTTTGCTGAGAGTCTGCTCAATTACTCTGAGAGTAATGCTCAATAGAAATGTCCTGTCCTACTGCTTTTATAAATGCACCCATACCACTTCTATTTAAAATACATTAAGAAAATGGTCATATTACCACACTATAGCTTGAAGGAAAGAAAAACCCCTACAAACTACAGCTCATACCTTGTACCTTTCTATAGTGTTGCAAAATTGTAATTATACTAATGCACTACATTCTTAACATCTTTTCCCCCGGGCAAAATAAATAAATGTAAATAAAATAGATACATGCAGGGGCAATACATCTCCTATTTTATTAATTAGTACCTGAGAAAAACATTTTGCCAAGCCAGAAAAAGCACTGATGAAATTTCAAGCAAAGTAATGAATGCCAGGTTTATTTCTTTATTGGTACCTGTGGATTCTGTTGTATTGCTTGTTAACAGATGCAAGTGGGCAATATAACTATTACATCAGGCAATAATATAGAAACCCAGGCAGTTTCTAAGCAACAGCCCAGCACTGATTCTTCTCAGCTCTTCTCCAGGATTTCCTCAGACACAGTAAGTGGAGTTGGACAATATAGTCTAATTTTGAGAAAGGAATAAAGCATGAAACTGGTGATTTTCAAAATCATATTTTTGCAGATTTCTTACCAAATCAAAAGAGCTAAAATTGAAAACTGTCAAAAACATTTCAGCTCAAGAGCTGCATAAACTTTTCTATTGTTCAGGCAGCCAAACAGACACAGCTATTTTGCTTCATACCTTGCCCACAAAAATAATGAAAATAAAGATCATAATAATAGAGACTCTTCAGCTTGTTGGACTGAAACTGGATTTTGTGGGATTTCCTTTTGCAGACTCACTCATCAGCTTAGCCTAAAAGTAAAACATTTTTCCTCTGTTCTGTATGAATTCCATGGTCAGTCAAATCTGTCTGCTGACAGAAAAATTCATAATAAATCATTTTGTTGAAGCCATATAGGTTCTCTGTGTGTGCGCACAATCTTGTGTGTGCACAAGACAGAAGGGTGTATTTTAAAGCAGTGTCACCCTCAGATGTCACTGGCTGATACAGTTTCTTAGCCTGCACACTGCATATTGCAAAAATGACATCTGCTTTATATATAACTGGGGATTCAATGCTGGGATCTTTCTTACGATCCATAACTTTCCCTGCAATAGACCAACCCAGGCTTGGACTCTCTCAGAATTTGGAGAACACTGTTTCTGCACTTTGGTTCAAAACCTGAAGCTGACACAAGGTGCCATATTGGACTAAACCAAATTTCTAAGAAGAACAGTGCCCTTTCATCTCTGTATGAATGATGCCCTTTCAGAAAACAGTTTATATTTAGAATAAATAAGAACAGACATACATGCACACACACATACACTTATACACCCAAATGCGCCCGCTTCCAGGAGCACAACCATGAAAAAGCAAGAAGAAAATATTGTAAACCAGATGTTCTCTGGGTTTGAATGCTCCATTGGTTTCCATACACCATGTAAGGTTCTGGTCTGCTAAGGGAGTAGAAGCAAGTTCAATATCAGAGCTTGCAGTGCCAACAGTTTTGTCTTGCTTGGGAGGGGGGAAGCCATGGCTTTCTTCACTCAAGTCTGACTTTTTGTAAAAAAAACTGATGACATTGCCAAAACAAAATTCTCCATTGATATATTTGAGTTATGGGCCAAAATACTTTCCTTTTTGGACAAAAAAAAATTTTAAAAAATCAAACTCATTCACAGGAGTTGTGGTTGCACACCTTGAGTCCCTTGTTCTCTGGGTTTGTCCTCCCTCATTTGTGTGTTACAGTGGCACATTAAGAATGTGCATGATGGAGATACAGAACTTCTGGGTGCTGTGGCGTTCATGGCTGCAGAGATGGGTGATAGCTCAGGCACCCAGGCTGTGGCTTCCACCAAGGAACTGATCCAGTGGTTAGGATTCAATGGCTTTTCTGTCTTTTTCCTCCCAAACTGTTCCAGTTTTCAGGCCTTAGATATTTTTCAAATAATCATTAAAAGATGGCTTGAGAAACAGACACTTTCTGCTCCCTCAAAGGGGGAGAGAAATATGCATCTCAATGAAACCCCCATTTTCTATTAAAAACCAGTTTTGGTGAAATGAAGTCACCCAACCCTACAACTCAGTCCACACAATTTCCACGTGTTCCCATCCTCTCCTCCTTCCCCTCCCAGTCTCCAAACCATGCTCTGCCTTCCTGATACGTATTGACATGATAATTAAATCCCGAAGAAGTATGAATGCTTTAGCTTTAACAGGCAGCCAGGTTGCTATTCCTATCGTGGAAAGTTAAATGAAATCATGCTGTGAGGGAATTCCTATTGATTTCTTCAGGATTGATCAGAAACATTTGTCAAACTTTTGTTTTCTTTCTGTCCTACATCTTCTTTAGACACAGAGTTAAACATACTAAGGAATGTTTACATTTTAAAAATGTGTTCTAAGGTCTTTATATAAACATACATGTAATAAAAGTGACTGGTGATTTATATTATCTATATACATTCAGATACTTTATTTTCTAAGCCAAGGTTTTAAAAAATAGGTGCCTAAATTCAGACACCTAAGTCTATGTTTACAGTCTTTGGTTGCCTGATTTTCAAACATGTTAGTACTCAGAAACTTCTTTTCTGTTAAGGTGCCTAGAAGTTTTGGACAAAACAATTGCAGTTTTCATCTATTAGAATCAGAAAGGGAAAATTAAAGATTATAAGTGCACAAAAGATGTAAAGGCATAAATAAGAAAATGATAAATCCATAGGCTTTTCGCATTTTTAGTTGAAGAAAATTATTTGCATTGGTACAAGGCACATGATTCAACCCAGCAGATTCATCCTTGCTCCCTGAACTTGAACTCAAACCCTCCTTCGCAGCATTTGTCTTTTCTTCTTTAGGTTCACAGTGAGGCCTCCAGTTTCAAAAATGAGTGTGTGTGCTCCTGCACCTAATGTATATGCATATTCAGTGTGACTGCATATGGAAATGGAGCATCCATGCCAACAGTTTTCCAGCCAACAGGCTTTTTGCATGTGTGAGTCTCAGAGGGTTCTGTGCTTTTGGGGTAATTGCGCGTGTAAATCCAGCGGGCAGTCACACGCTCAGCTATAACCTGTACAGCTGCATTAATGCCTTTTTTTAAACCATCTCACAAAAGCTAGTGAGAAAAATTATACCATTTTAGACATCTGGCCCTTGAAGTAATAATAGAAAACTCCTAAAAACTGATTATGGATAGTGAAATGATGTGGTTCAGCTTTCAAAACCTGCCTCTGCGTCCCTCCCATAAACACAGGTCACTCTTCCGTTTAGGCACTCTAAGATTTGTGGTTTTAATTACAAGCAAATCATTTTTTGAGGCAGTAAATATAAGTTGATGCTGTTCTAAAATCTAAAGGGAGAAAGTTAATATTAAAAAAAGAAATAGGAAGAAATAAATAAACATATAACAAGAAAAAGTTAGTGGAGCAGCTGTGTAAATAATGCAAACAATGTTAAAGAATAAAAGGAAACTGCCAGAGCCACTTGGGATGAGGAAGGAGCCTAAAATCCCTGATTGCTCTAACTAGGTCTGGCTCATTGCTTGTGCCTGTTTTTTTCTGCCTGATCCAGGCCTGCCTTAGAAGGCACTTTCTTGAAAGGCAACGGAAAAAGGGAAGGAAAATGAGGTTATTCCATAAAATAATCTACTACTATTTGGTAAGGGCACAGGAATAGAGAATGAAGCCATGGTTTAATATTGGGACCAGAAGCTGTATGAAGTAATTAGCTGAACATTTACTTCATTCATTACTGCAGAGTAAATGCTGAACTGTGATGAAGTCAATGAAAAATTTTCACGGTTTCCCTTTCAGGCTTTGCTCATCCAGGAAAATGCTCTGAACCTCAAACTCCAAGGTACGTTTGTGCCACCTGGAGCTCTGCACTTGGAAGCCAGCAAGATGAAAAAGGCACCTCTAATGTCCTGGGGGCAGGCGGCCTGTGGTGTTGGGTGAGTTCTCCAGTGTTTGAGTTTTATAATAGTTTTCAAGGTCTTGAAGGTAGTCTATGACCAGCGAGAAGAAAAACTAAATCAAGTCATGAACATGCGCTTGTCACTTAGAAGTTGCATGTAATAAATCAGTAACGTAAAATACCATGGTTTACTCTAAGTAGACAACTGTAGCTTGGATGTATAAGGATGTAAATTAAATTTGTGAGACTTTATTAAGAGACAAGGTGCTAGGAGTAATTTATTAGCTAAATCCTAATGATTGTAGCTTAACGGTGTAATTGTTGCTTTGTAAGTGAGTGTAAGTCCTTAAAAAGGAGCCAGGGAAGCTCCCTCTGCACAGGAGCTCCATGTTCCTCTGCACACATGGAGCCTGTTCGGTGCCATTTCCTGAGCAAGGGCCATGGGAGAGGGAAGCCAATGCAAACTGTGCTCCAGCAGGACTGGCCTTTGAGAGGGTTTCTCAGGAAAGTCCAACAGGCACAAAATAAAGCCACCCTGTGGGCTCTTAACTTTTAGCTCACACTGCTCCTGGGCCACCTTGGTGAGCTTGCAAAGCATTTGTTCCTTTCCAGTTGTGCTCCCAAGTCCTCAGCTCCTTGGGATGAGGGCAAACACTTACTGCTATTCCTGCAATATTGATTGACTGAGAGATGTGTCCTTCCCCAAATTTCATCAGGGTTTTCTCTGGGTAGTAGATGCTTTATTGCCCTTATTATGAAGTACAGTTGCTATATGATGTCAGATAACAGCTATGTGGGGTTTGGGTTTTTTCAGTTTCCTTTGCCAAGTCTGAGTTCCTTGCCTCCTGCTTGAGTTGATTTGCTACCTTAATTTTTTGAAAATATTTTTTTAGTATCCGTGTGACATTATGTGTGTGTGCAGGAAAACAAGTGCAAATTTAATTCTATTTCTAACTGAAATCTATTCATCTATACATCTCTGATCTCTTTGTGTATCAATCTTTTTATCTACCAGTTTATTTTTCTCTTTGTCTAAATATATGCATAAAGTACGTAAGTGTCTATTCAATACGGCAGTTGTGGTCTTAGAATTTAATACAACCTGAGGTATCTGATATTCTAAATTTGTGTCCCATCCTGCATAAAGCAGATCTGTAAGACTTACAGAAAGATAGAACATCTCTACGTAGTTTTTACCTGCTAATAGTGTTTCTATCATTGCAAGATCTGGCAAGAGAGTCAAACACCACGTTATCCCAAAGGTATGTAGAGCATGCAGAGCTGGCTAGGAGATTAACAAGTGTTCTGTGCAAGGAGGGTACATCTGCAAGGGTGAGGAGAGCTTTCACTGCTGTGCCACTTGGAAATGCAGATGAACTCTGTAATAGGTGCTGTGCTTTTGCTCAACAGCTGCAATCTTTTCGTTGTACCTCTTTTGTTGAATTCAGATAAAAGCACTTCATCGTCAACAAATCTAATATCTGTTCTTGTCCCACTTGAAAGGGTCAAATGAAATTTCCCACCAGAGAACAAAAAAACCTGAAGCTCCCTAGTGAGTTTGGGTGGCAGTGTGCCAAGAGAGAGGGGAGGGGAGGCGGTGGTGCCTGCGGTTCCTCAGCAGAGCAGTAATGTCAGTGAGGACGAAAGGCACTCTCCAGGCTCGCAGTCCCACGGCAGGCAGGAGGGGCAGGGTTAGCGTGGCAGCCGGACCGGAGCTGTGAAATCGCCTCCTCCCGAGCTGCTGGGGCCGATCCTCCTCCTCAGGCGCTCCTGTTCCAGAGATCAGATGAAGCTCTTTGGGGTTGCTGTCTCGTGGTGCTCAGGCTGAGGGGGACCCCAGTGCAGAGGAGGGGGAGCCTCTCGCTGACCTTGGTCATGGGCAGTGTTTCCAACGTACCTGGCTCTGCAGAGAGGAAAGGTTCAGGAAGGTGGAGGGGAGGAGAAGGTGGAAAATTTCTTAAGTCTCTC
The DNA here is from genome assembly GCA_035584735.1 of Pseudotriccus pelzelni. NCBI lineage: Eukaryota > Metazoa > Chordata > Aves > Passeriformes > Tyrannidae > Pseudotriccus > Pseudotriccus pelzelni. The sequence continues at coordinate 4,302,264 of JAWMRA010000023.1, read as the reverse complement.
TCCAGTCAGGTGTTGCTCAGGATACTGGTTGGATCTCTATGCCATGTTGAGAGAAGGACTTAAAAAATGGCTTTCTTTTACAGTAACAGCACCAAACCATTATAAAAATACACCCACACCTTCAGCAGAGTTGCAGCCTATGTTATTAAGTCCAAGATATTTCAGACATAGCATCAAATGCAGAGTCTATAGATGTCTGGCAGCTGAAGGGAGGAGCAGGTGTATATTTAGCCCTTTCAGATGTGCTCCTAAGTGCATGTAAATATTTGCTAGGTCAGAGCTTCTGTGTGCTAATGAGCCCCATATGACAAAGTGTCCATTTCCCAGGAGGTTGTGCTTTGCACAATCTCTCAGTCCTCTGCACTAAACACACAATGTGTTCCTACTTGTCTTATACTAACCCTATCTCCTTGTGTCACTGTAGAGGCAGCTCCACCTACACTGCAGAAAACGGCTTATCCTGATACTGGCAGGTCATAGGGACAGGGACATAGTCCTTGTGCAAGGCTTCCTGATACCTTCCAAAACCCTAAGCCTTGAGCAAAAACGTAGAAAGAAGTTGAAGATGTGGTCAGAAATAAGACCATTTTCATCTTTCAAGATAAAACTACTGTAAGTTGTTTGCGTTACTTGCACAGGCTGTGGAATAATAAGACCTAGAGAACTGCTGCACTGTAAACCTGGGGAAAATCCATGACCTGTTAAGGGCATGGGATGGGTAGTTTTAGCACAAAGAAGGAGGCAGCATAATGAAAGGACCCATCACAAACACCCTCTTCCCATACCAGCAGCTGGGCTCAGTTATGAGAATAAAAGGGACCTTGGCTGTGAATGACTTAGGGCAGCATAAATATGTATTATGAATTTTAGGCTCAGACATAATTGAATGCCATTTGTCAGATCTATGCTTGTTTTTCATCTCATTTGAGTTTTACAGAATGAATTAACTAACAAATGTGCCTCCGATTCTACCACAACAAATCATTTCTCAGAATGGTTGCCTCCAAGCCGACTGGGAGGAGTGACCTTCTGCTGTGAAGTTGTCACGTTCCAGCAGAGCCCTGAGTGGCAATGACAGCCTCAGTAATGGGGAGCCTGTAGTGGCCTGGCAGTCTTGTTGATAACTTGTTAATTTATTTAGTGCAGTGGAGCAGAGGAGAAGATCTGGAGTAAAGGGTGGGGTTGGCTGAGCCTTGGGGTTGAAATATGTAAATGTTCTGGTTTTGAGGGGAAAAAAAAATAATTCATTGTCACTAAATGAGGTTGGTGACAGGTGCCACTGGCAAGCAAATAGGCAACTGTTTGTACCAATGCAGCTTTCATTAGAAAAATGATACAGCAAAGCTATGGTCAGTATGTGCATAGTTTGGGTAATAGAGCTGTAAGTGCTTCTCTCCCAGCCCTGTGAAAGCACATTTGGGGCACACCAAGGGACTGTAGTTCTGAGCCAGGAGAGTCACAGGATGAGAGACAGAGTCTGTGTGCCTTCAGTAGGTGAAAGGGAGAAAGAGTTAGGTGAAGAAATCCTTTCCTTGTAGTTTAACTGTATCTCGAAAAGTTATCTCCCTTGCTCCAGGACATGAAAGCAAAAGTCCTTCTTCTACGTAGTAAATTACTATAGCAAAGGGCTGGATTTGCTAGCCATGACTTAGCTATCACTCTGAAGTGTTAATAAGTGCTCAGGAATTTGTGTGTGGTGCATACTTTAAAAGATCTGATGTCTTCTTCAAGTGACAAGCTCCTGCCTCGGATCCATTGCAAATGTCATAAAACAGATATCCAAAAATCAAAACATTCATTTTGTTTGGAGAGTCCCACCTGTTGTCCCTAGCAGGTGGCCTTCTGCAGCTGTGCTCTTCATACTGCATAGTTCATACATTTATAAAAGTGCTTTGTCGTATCAGGTTAATGAAAATATGCAACGATAGCCCTGAAGTGAGCTGGAAAGCAGCACTGGTAAACTGGTGAGTCAAACAAGAAGAGCTGATAAGAGTTTCCTCTGTACACCTCTGCAGACTTTAAAATATATGAAAGAAGATGGTGCAGAGAGTATTTAAGAAATAATGTGGTGTCATTTGAAAAACAAATCCAGATGGTGATGTTAACATATCCAGCGACTTAACCATAATGCCATGTGTCTCCAGGAAAACAATAACCCCCACACAGCCCAATCCTGCAAACCTTAAGTCACACACACTGAGTTCTCTTATAAATGAGCGGAAAGAAACAGCAGCCAGTGGCCAGGTATCGACAGGAATACTGGTAGCAAGTGTTGGATCTCACCCATGAGCACAGCCATTCTCATGGCAGCCTGAGGAAAAGCACGTTTCTGTCTTCCCCACCAGGGAAGAGATGCTCCTGGCTCTCTGCAGGCACCTGTCCTCATCTGCTGACCCAGAGGTGTCCAGGGATCTTTTCAGCCTGCTCCCATCTTCTTTTTGCTCTTCACAGGTTCTGCATATGTCACTGCAGCTGAGCTGTGTCCTCCAGCTTCTGGAGGGTGTGGGGCACACACTGGACACCTCTGCTCTTGGACTCAGCGCATAAGAGTGCATGAGGAATTTCCCCTGAACATTTATTATCCCTGGTACCACAGTCAACAGTTGGCTGGGTAACTGAGCAAATTTACTTGAACTCTTTATTTCCCAGGTCTTATTTTTCTAAGGAAGGCAATAAATCAATGACAGGAAAAGTACTCACCAGGCAGAAATTGGGTACCTCCATGACTTAATCAGCACTGATTAATGCCGGTTGGGAATCTATCTCTGCATTTCTTTGGAATACATTTTGGAAAGTCTAGTAGTTCCTAGCAGAGTTTTGCATGAAAAATAAATTAGTTGCATATTCCTGTCTCTCCTTGATGACCAAGTTCCTTGAAGCTCGCACCATGTTTGCATGTAGGTGTGTTCTGGTGCTCCGTGGAGCAGTGCTCCCTCCAGAGATGAAGGCAGATGGTCGCTGGAGAGCCCAGTGCCAGGTCTGGGTGACAGGAGCGGAAAGGCAAGGACAGCCACAGCCGGATGAGACACTTCACTTCCTCCCTGGCTGAGAACGCCAAAGATACGTCAGCCAGAGATGGGGATGGGGGACGGAGCTGCGTCAGAGACAGCCTTTCTTCTGCGGGGGTGGAAGAGGAGCCGTGACTCCCGAGGAAGGTCAAGGCCGGCCAACAAACAACCCGGGCAAGAAACCCCCAGACGGATAAACAATCCAGACATCTGGTGAGATCCCGGCATCGCTGCAATCAGGGAGGTTTTGGCACCGACTTTGACACTGCCAGGATTTCCCTTGTAATTAGCAGCATGCAGCCCGTCTGGGGAGGATGTTCCCTCCGGAAAGCTGCTGGGACCGAGCTTAAACCCTGTGAAGCAAAGAATAACACCCACTTAGTCTCTGCCCCCCCCCAGATAATCAGAAAAATACAAATTTGAAGTCACTGAATATTAGACGCTACCGATAGCTAACTACTAATAACTAACTGGCTTGGTTACTGCCCAGATTTTTTAGGGGGCTCACAGTGGGACCACCAGCACAGCACTGGAAGAGACTTGAAGCAGCCAGAAGAAGGACTCAGGGCTTGAATTACAGCACAGGGACCGTAAACCTCAGGGCATGCAGAAGCATCTGCATACCTTCGTAGCATCAGAAAGTTAGGTGGGCACACACAAGCCAGGCAAATTAAATCACTATATGACATAAAGCTCAGACTGGTAAAACTATCAGCATAATAGATATTTCAGTTCCTACACTGATCCAGCCACATACACACATAAAATACCTCCACAATAGGGTTTTTCTTTAAAAAAAAAAAATCAGTGTTGTTAAAGACCTTAGCTACCTGTATTTGAAGATCGTTGTCTGAAAAGATGAAAAACATACATTTTCATTTCATTTCAGATTAGCATGGTAAACAGCTGGATCTGTTCTTTCAAGTGGAGCATTCAGCTCCATTTGTTAGCTTTGTTGCTGATATTTCACCTCTCTTATTTACTTAACATAGTTTGACAAGAAATTCTCAGTGAGATAATATATCTACATAAAAGACTGGCTCGGAGAACAAGTCCAGGGGTTTCAGTGGGACGGAATCAATTATTTATGTCTTTGCCATTTTGGTCTGCCTTCATTCCACAAAAAGAACTCGGAAGAGCTACCCAACCAGCTGCACATTTTTGGTAGAGAAATACATTCTATTCTTAGAGAAAAAAGTAACATCAGTATAAATCAGAATTGCACCCACTCGCGAAAAAAATCGAATGCCAACTGATGGGAGCAATCACCCTGCAAAACAACGCCCTCTCCCCAGCCAGGCAGGGTGGCCCCTGCTGCAAAGAGTAACCAGTACAAACAGAATCAGCAAATGTTCCCATTGCTTTTTGCCACACAAAATTAGACAAACTGTATAGAAGTCGGCTTGATTTCTCCCGAATTGCGCAGTAGAAATGATCCTTACACAGCAACCGGCTGGTGCCAAGGAGTTTCTGAGGCTGAAGTAAGGCAGGTGATGGAGGATACCTACATTCTTCAATAAATATCAGAAAGGAGAATTTCTTACCCATTCTGAACGGCTCAAACATAAACCAGAGCAGTTTCACAGGCAGCCCGTTCCAGCTCAAATCAGCACACACACCCCGAAGAGACCCAGCCACTGGAGTTTCTGTGTTTCAGCAGCGTGTGATGGGACCATGCCAAACATCAATCCAAAGGCAGGCAGCCACGCTGTAACCAAAGGCTGCCAGGCTGCAGGGACAGTGGAGAGGTTCCAGCTCCTGCAGCAGCATCACCGTAAGCGGCGATAGGAAGTTTGACAACCCGTGAGCACTTTGTCAGTCAGAGGTCAATGCGAAAGGATAAAGAATATGAAAAAAAACCAAAAATCAAAAAAATAAATGGTTTAGATAAATGAAATAAAATGGGCAGTGAATTAAAAAAAAAAAAAAAAAAAAAGAAAGAAAGAAAAAGAAAAGAGAGAAACCAAAGCGTACTAAGAACTTACCCAAAGTAAATCCCAGGCCTTCATGATGTTCCTGCAGAAGCCTAGATGAAATCTCCCCCTCACTTTGATGATGGAGGGTCAGGTCCTTAGGAAAAGGGGTAAGTTTGGACATAACAAAAAGGAAGAATGTACTGCAAAGTGAAGGAAAATAAGTGAGTGGTGCTGTACAAAAATAACGATTTGGTAGCTAGTAGGCAATATTGTCATCTCCGCACACATCCAAGGGCTTAAGTGACCCACTACTCTGGCTGAGGATCTGCTCCATTAATAATAAGAAAGAGCAATTTAAACTATGGCTTTTTTCATTGTATTTTACACAGGTTTGGGGAATACGTTATCAAAGGCTCCAATTCTGGCCAAAGTCCACAGGAATCATCACCTGTGGTCAGGCCCTGGATAGAAAGATCAGAGCTATCTTTGCGTAGCCCTACCACCAAAAACAGATCAATCAGAAGTAACTCAAAAGGAAATAGTCTACAGGGAACAGATGAAGATGCATTTAGAGGAAATAATCCCCATTCAGGATGCCATTATTAAAAGAGAGATAACTATCAGAGCTAAGATATGTCAGGGCAACCTCGTTGACACGGGACTGGAGAACTTCTACTGTAAAAGCAGAGAAACTAGGTCAGTGCTTTTTGAAGAGAGGAAAGCTCAGGGTGGACATCATTATTTTATACATGATTCTAAGGGGAATAGCTACGAGAGATGTCAGAAAACTAGTGTCAAATACAGGAACAAATGGACAGGCTCTAAGAAAGGGAAATGAAGAGAAACTAAAGGAGGCTTGAGCTCAAGGGATATAAACATTTCTGTACACACTAAGTAGTTGATGCAAGGACTGGGTTACAGAAAGGGCTAATAAGAGCAACCAATAAGGACTTGGGAAAGGAAAAGCTTTGTGGAGTACAGCCACCTGAGAGCAGATAATTTTGGCTCTTGATCTTGTCTGTCCCCAGAATTGCCCAAGTTTCAATCTTAGAATTACTTCAAGGTTCACATAGAGTAAATCTCTATGCAAGCGCGATAGATTGAAGTGACAATTCAGTTTATCATTCAAAGATAAAACTCAGAAGAGCATTTGCCTTCTAATTCTATTAATATAAATGTAATTCCAATTCAAATGTTAACTTATAAGAACTGGTGGAGGTAGCAGCCTACAGAGAAAGCAGTGATGTTGGAATCTCTGATTGTTGCATTTGATCAATAGTTCAGTACTAATAGACTTTATTTATGAATTGGACTATGTGGTTTGAAAATGAGCCTAATAATTAGGCTGCATGAGTATAGACACAGACAGTTTTCTAAGCACTAGAATATTTGCGTGTTGCAGTTTTCTCTATATAAGAAAGAAAAGCCTCTCTGTGGTGTTGTAACAGGTTAGAATAGTCTTTATTAAAAAAAAAAAATGCAGAATGCTAACTATCATGCATGTGACTCCCAGAACAGGCTGCCTTAAACACAGACCAAACCAATACTCTTTCCTGTAAGTACCAAAGATGTAAACCAGTCACTAGGGGGGAAAAAAAAGAAGTAGACTGAGGTAATAGCCTAGGGCAAAGGGAATTTGAAGACAGAGGAGAATCAGTGGGCTGTGCAGTCTAGGGCTCTTTTAGGGCATTTTCTTATAGCCTCTGAAATTTAAAGGCAGAACTTCATCTGGTAAAAATAAGCATGGCGTTATTGAAGCTGATGGATTTAAGCTATGGATCTGTTCCCAAACACATGTTCTTATATTTTTAAGGGAGAAAGCAGGAAAAAAAAAGGTAGCAGCAATATAATAGGCACAACAGCCTCATTGAATATGTGTGAAATTCTGAGATGCTGTAAAAAGTGTAATGCCAACCCTGTTCCTTGGGAATTTTCCTTGTTTAGAATAATATGGTTTAGGATATGGTTTAGGGGTGATTATGGTAATGCTAGGCTGACGGTTGGACTAGATGATATTGAAGTTGTCTTCCAACCTGGATGATTCTGTGATTCTGTTATACAAGTTTTTCTGTTGTATTACCTTGGCCTGAGTAATGTCACAGACCTTTTTCCCTCCTAGCCCAATGGCTGAAAAAGAGAGATTGTGTTGTGAAAGTGTGAGGAGGAAAGAATCTGAGTGTGCTGTAGCTCTTTCCTCCTCCATTCTGCTCAGTGGTAGCAGGAATGTGCCTGCACCCTCCAGATCACAAAAATCCCTGGCGGTGAGATACTCAGAAAACTTTCAGATCAATTTTGAACCACCAGGATGTGATGCTGAGGTGAACTGGCCCATCTCAACCACCATTATAGCCACTGAGACATTGATGTTGACGTGGAACCAAAAATTTGTCACGACGCTGGAAAAGAGCAGGGATCAGAGAGTGAGTGATACTGATCAAAGCAGATGAGAGTCAGGAGTGTTTATCCAGGAGATGCAAACTCAGACACATACCTCGGTGATCTGAAGCCGTCAGAGTTAATATGCTGTCTATTAAAATTTGTTCAAATACAGCACCTGTCACAGCACGTATAGGAAAAGGGTTTGTTGGGTCAATCTTACATGAGCAGAGCGAGGTGTAGAGGTGGGGAGCTAACCCCAGCTGGCTGGCAGTGGGTGTTGTGTTATCTGTGTGCCTTGTCTTCTCCTAGGCACCAAACCAGAGGTTGATGCATTACGTGGACTTTGGTTTTACTCCAGTATGAACATTTCTCACACTCTTAATAGCATTTGAATGTCTGCAGTGCTAAAGCAGGTAGCTTCTAGTAGTACTCTGCGAGGAAGGGGAATGCAGTGGTTGTCTGCAGCAGAGAAGAGGTTGAAGATGGGTTTCTTACAGCCAGAGCTCTCTGTAGCTCACCACCCAGTTGCACCTTGGTGAATCGATGCTTTCAGGAAGGCAAGCAGCAGATCTTGGCAGCACTGCAGCCACAATCCTTGTACCACTGTGCTAGTGCCCTGCTGCTGTTTGGGTAGTGTATGTAGCACTGCCATTAGGAAGATTTACAATAGATTCTATACTGAAGAAAATATGCTGTCCGATAAGTTTTCATCTCTCACTGGGTGCTTAAAATGCCATGCCACTATCAAGCAGCTGGGCACTCCATGGAGAGATCACAAAAGATTACTTGTATTATTGTGTGTCCTCAGGCAATAGGAAAACAGCAAATCTGTGTTTTGGGCAGTCCAAATGTCACTGTTCTATCCATGCCGTGGTTGCTGTACTTCAGCTCGAACTCTGAAAGCTCACTGCATATCAGGTAGTTTCAGAGTAAACCCGTGTTCTTAATGAGCACATGAAGTTACTGTTACTTTAGTTTATTCTAAGTGTTGAACCCAGCATGGGATCTAACCTGGAATAGTCATCTCGAGAATATTGCGGTGGAAAGTAGAGCGTAGGATTTAACATTGGAAATTAGAAGTTGATCCTACTTCTTATACAAAATTGAGATTGACAAAATTGAGATTTATCTACATAAACCTTTAAACAAAGATGTGGCTCTGAATCGAAATTAGGGAACTGGAGAAATGAAATTGAGGACTTTGTGCTCTTAAAGGAAACTTGCCCAGCAAGACTGTCAGCAGCAGAGAACTAAGTGCAGACATTAATGGAGTCAGTTCTTTTTCTGGAGGTCAATTTTTAATAAATCAAGATTGTTTAAAAATTACTATTCTTGATTAATTAAATTTATACTTGGAGCTTAGCCCTCTTAGTTTTGAAGAGTCTGTACACCAAATTGGTATGAATGACGAATGGAAAGAAAGGAAAAAAAGTCATTATTTAATTAACTGCTGTTCAAATTGGATCTAATGCTAGCAATGGTTTGGATGTCTGTCCCCCACAAGTACAAGCAAAGGGGCTTTTGCAAGTTTCTCTCTGTGCTCAGATTCCATAAAGCAGCCTAACCTGTGTCTGACTGTAAAGAAACTGAAAAAGGGTATGTTTAGGTTAGGTATTAGGGAGAAATTCTTTACTGTGAGGGTGATGAGGCCTTGGCACAGGTTGCCCAGAGAAACTGTGGCTGTCCCATCCCTGGAAGTGTTCAAGACCAGGCTGGAAGGGACTTGGAGCAATCTGATGTAGTGGGAGGTGTCCCTGCCCAAGCAGGGGGTTGAACTAGATGGTCTATAGTCTTCCTTCCAACCCAAACCGTTCTGTGATTCTCTGATTACTATCATGTCCATTTACAAAATGTGATCCTGCAAAGACAGAGTAAGATAATTTGGAAGTATCTTATGGGCCAGAAGTCCAATAGAAAAGTGTACGAAGCGGAATTGCAATAACGGTACAAGCAGTTTCTGGACTTGCATGAATGTAGCTGAAAGTAACTGAACAGTGCTCAAGTCTGGAAGAAAAACAGTCAGCACAAAACAAGTAGTTTATCTAAACTGGAGATCCTAACATGGAAGCAGGCAGGATATTAAGCCCTTTGCATGCAGAGAGGGACCAGCTGGAAGAGGGAAAAGGGGCAACATTCAAGGCAACGTGGTACCAAAGGCAGGGAGCTGGAGGTGAGTGAAATAAGAAATGAAGAGGCACCATGTTGGCATGAAGTGATATGCTGTCACAGGCAGCTCCCAAGCTGATCCCACACTTAAAAATAGATTGACATTTATCCAGGAGGAGAGTTTGTTATTCTGTAACTACAGCATTTTCTATTATGTTTGATAAGGGAAAGAAGATTGCATCTTGGTCAGAAATATAAAAATTCTTCTCCTAGCAGGGGATAATAGCAGGAGAACAGGGGCAGACGAGAACTGCAGATTTAAAAGAGTTCAGTGCAGTCCCTGGTACGGAAGGCTTGTTCTGTGCTGGGCTGATATGCCATCCCACGGCCAGGCCACCCCTGTAGCTCCCAGGTTGGAGGGGGGGGCATCCCAGAGGCATCTCCCTCCTCCCTTCCCCTCCAGAACTGCTCCCCTTGGGTTGCTCTGGGCAGTTCTTCTGCAAGGCAACTTAATATTCCATAGGAAGTCATTAGAGGAGGAAAGACAAGGCCAGTGTGCCTGTAAGACCCTGATCTAGGGGAAGTCTTGGGATGAAATTAGTGTAAAAGAGGTGTTGGCTGTCAAGGATGGGATGTGCCTGCCTGTCTGTGTGCACACACGTTTACGTGCAGGGAGGCTACAAGAAAAATGGAGAAAGACTATTTACAAAAGCATATAATAACAGAACAAGGGGCAATAGCTTCAAACTGAAGGAGGGAAGGTTTAGATTGGATAATAGGAAGAAATTCTTCCTTGTGGGGATGTTGAGGCCCTGGCACAGTTTGCCCAGAGAAGCTGTGGCTGTCCCGTCCCTGGAAGTGTCCAAGGCCAGGTTGGACGGGGCTTGGAGCAACCTGGGGTAGTGGAAGGTGTCCCTGCCCATGGCAGGAGACTGGAACAAGATGGTCTTTAAGGGACCTTCCAACCCAAACTATTCTTTGATTCTATGAACACATCTCTAGATGGGTATGAAGAATGTATGTCTTGCCTGCCTTTTGCAGTTCCACAATGGGTAGTGCAAAAACCTTAGCTTTGTGCAAAAAAAAAAAATCCAAAGCTCTTTTGTTTCAGTGTGTAACTGTTGATCTAAAATGGGAGTTCTTGTTTTCTAATTCACAAAGCTTAAAAGATCGCTCATTTTATATTAAAATGATAGCCTTTGCAAGAGACCTTCAATCTAATTAAAGCCAGGAGATTAGCATCCCTTAGAATATTTGCAAAGCCTGCAATGTGAAGTTAATGAAATGTGTACACTTTTATAAAGCTTTAATTTTTAATGAAATAATTCAGGACATGGTCTTTACTCCTCTGCCTTACCTGCTTTGTCCAAAACAGTGACTGTTTACAAACAATGTGAAGTTCTGGGGTGAAGAAGTCAGGGGAGAGGGTAGTCAAAGGCTTCTTGATAATTGCTGCAAGCCTGTCTTTTATCTTTTCTCTTCAGCCTGAAAATGTTATATCTCTGATTAGTAATAATGACTGAGAATATAATTTCAGAGTGGCAGTTATTTCTGAAGGTTATGGATATGTGTGTATAAATATATATATATAAAATATATAAATATAGCATTTCTATTTATCACATGTAATGTGTACTATATTTATATATATAAATATATATGTGTATAGTAACTTATATATACAATTTTATATAAAATCACAGTGACTGCTAAGGGACCTTAAATAAAGCAAGTAAGGGAATTTGTTGCAAGGGAATGTCTCATATTTGAGGAAATGGGCTGAGCTCAGAGGTAAGGGAGCAGCCAGGGCTAGAGCAATCTAGTTCAGAGGAGATGACCAAAGGAAACCCTAAGCAATTCCAACCTCCTTTCAGGTCAGGCTCCTCTAATGATGGTCCCACTCCTCTGTTATCGCTTGAGAAGGAAGAAAAGAGGGGAAAAAGCTGAAGCAGAGAGAGGAGCAAGCAGAGTTCAAAGACACGGCTGCTCTCTGTGGTGTCACCAGGCAGGGTGTCCCCCAGGGCCTCGCACACCCTGTCCTGGGCTGGTTTGCAAACAGCTACAGTGTTAGAGCTATTTACCAGATTTGCTGCTTTCAGTCTTTGCTTTGCTGTCTCTGACTTTTGTCACTGGAAAGAGGTGGCTGTTGCATTCAAAATAGTACTTTTTCGTAGAGCCAGCCCTGCTTTACATTTTGCTTACTGGATCTTTCTGAAACCTAAATGTTAGAATATCCTAATCTTGCTCTACATTTTCAAGCTGAAAGATAAACGTGTTGTTTAATGAAATCCACAACACTACAAGAATAGTAACCATTGTGTTTCTTCATTTCAAAGAACGGCTGAAATCTAACATCTGGTGTAACTGTACAAACCTGACCTTAGGTCACAGTAAGTATTGTATTGTTGATGATGGATACGCTTTTTTCATTACCATGCTGTCTCCATTCTTTCAGCATCCATGCTGTGAATCCCCAGTTATAGCCAGGACTATTGATAAATACCGATTTTTAAAATACAATTCCCTTTTTTTTTTTTTTTTACACTTTTAAGCATGCATTGTAAGGCATTTTCTTTTTAAATACCTCCTCTAGTTTGTTGTCAACAATATGCTATTATTTGAGCAAACTTTTCTGCATGATAGCTCTAACACACAAGGATCAAGGATTGTGTGTCTGAAGATGCAGCTATGATTCTAAAAGAACAGTGTCACTAAAAGGTGATCCTCTGCCTCTAATGCCTTCCCCTGTACTTTCCTCTTTGGAAGTTTGTTTCCTTAAAGCCCTTGTAGGACTAGGGTTTAAGGTTTAAATTGGGAAGCAGATGTGGACACCTGTGAATGTGTCTTTGCACATCATTGTTTCAAGATTTCAGCCCCTGTGCAGGAAATGAGGCCCTGCACTGTCCTGTGTGATTGATGGCCATTATTTCTAAGACTGGGTCAGTGACTGTGAAGCAGCAGCGCTGTAACCAGGGCTCCCAGCAAACCCAGTGATGTACCAGTTAAGAAATGAAGATATTGCCCTCATAACTGGAAGTTCTGGTCAAATCTTCACTACATAAAAGCCACAAGAAACTCCAACACTGAACTGGGCAGATTAAATGATGATTTCTATTTGTTTGCTTTGCTGAGTGTATCTACACCCCACCCCCCCAAACCTTTCTCTCCATTTTTTGCAGTTCTCCAAGAGCTTCACAAGACTCTTAGCATCACATCTTTAATTTTGTTTTCCCTGAAGCTATGCAAACTCTAAACTCTTTTCCAGTTCTTTCAGGCACCAGGAGCCCAGGCTCATTCAGACTTGCCTCATTCAGAAATGCTAACTGGGATTGCTGGACACACCAACAGCAAATGGGAGATGTTTCCTATCCTAACCCTAATGCACATGCTGTGTTCTCCTTAGGTGCTAACATTGCTTCATGATGTTGCTGCATCATACAGTGCAGGTAAAGCAGAATATCCTTGGCTCATCCTTTTGCTGCCTACAGAGATGTGCAGAATGAAGCTCTGACTCCCTGAAGCCCCTGCACTTTCACTAACCCAGCACTAACCAGCATAGAACATGTCTGAAGGAATGGCATTTACACTTTTAAGAAACATCTATTCACTCCAGTTCTGCCAAAGCTAAATACGTTTATAGATTTGTTCGTAATTATTTTTAGAGTAGAATTCTGTTTGTTTGACAATATCTGAAAAATTAAATACCTGGGGCAACATTGCTGAGTGCAGCTGGTACATTGGAAACACAGGGAAATACTCGCTGTAATTGTGAGGGGTTTGTTTAATAGCACTGAAGGCAGAGTTAACTCATTCGGTGAGGACAGATTGTTTGATGGGCTGATGGCACTGCCCTCTCTGTCAGGAGCTGCTGGCCCTGGCCTGGCTGCACAGACAGGTCTGTGCTTCCCACAGGTGGAGAGCAGAGTCAACCTTTGGGACACTGACCTCTTAGAGGAGGCCACCAAAGTGATCAGAGGGATGGAGCACCTCTGCTATGAAGAAAGGCTCAGAGAACAGGGATTGTTCAGCCCAGAGAAAAGAAGGCTTTGGGGTGTCCTAACTCTGGACTTCCAGTACCTGAAGGAAGCCAAAAAGAAAGATTGAGAGGGACTATTTACAAGGACCTAGAATGTCAAGACAAGGGGCAATGGCTTCAAACTGACAGAGAGTTAGTTTAAGTTAGATATTAGGAAGAAATCCTTCCCCGTGAGGGTGGTGAGGCCCTGGCACAGGTTGCCCAGGGAAGCTGTGGCTGCCCCATCCCTGTAAATGTTCAGGGCCAAGTTGGATGGGGCTTGGAGCAACCTGGGATAGCGGAAGGTGTCCTGGCACCAGGTTTCTGTGCCATGAGGATGGAGAAGGCTCAGGATCTGCCAAGCTGTGAACTGAAATGCGTTGGCAGGACAGTTGATAAATATTCTATATTCTTCCCACCCACTCTGCACTTTCCATGACCTCTTGCTTTCATTGGTACAAGTAAATTGAATTCAGCACATTTAAAGACCCTGTCTGGATCCATAACATTCATAACCATGCTGTAACCATGAATGAAAAGCTAAGAGAGAATATGGTTTGTATCCAAGGGCTCTTTTGCTTTTTATATGTTTACATATACCAGCCAATGGTCAGCAAATAAGCGCCACGGCTTGTAATGAAATGTTCGAACCATCTGTTTTAATCTGTGATTTAATTTCTCTGTAAAATATTAAAGTTGTTCCGATGGTTGGGTTGGTATTGCTGCTTTATATGAAAAGGATTGAGCATCCCAGAGCAATTACATTGCACCAAGCACATGCTATGGGTATTATATTCTGCATTGTTATTAGGCCTTCTTAATACAGTATGACAGACTTTTAGGTCTCTCTTTTTTTTTTTTAGAAACAAGTAGCAAATGCTGAGGACAAGTGTAAAAGGAAAAGATATTGGCAAAAGAGTCATCTTTTTGATGATCCTTCAAGAGGAACAATGGAACTGACTTCCAAGAGAGGTGGTCAATGCCTCAGGCTGTCAGTGCCTTAAAAAAAGGCATTTGGACAATGTCCTTATTAACAGGCTTTAACTTTTAGTAAGCCTTGAAGTGGTCAGGCAGCTGGACTAGATGATCACTGTAGGTCTCTTCCAACTGGAGCTATTCTATTCTATCCTAAATAAATGTTTGTGAAAATGCTGAAACTGAATGAAACCAGAAATTGGTTTTCTGACACTGCAGCTTTTGAAAGCCGCGGCACTTCGGAAACCTTTGCTACATTTCCCACTGGCACTGCTTTCTCTTCTGGGACTTCAGAGAACATCCCTTCCCAGGCTGGTGACAGTTGTGCTCTGGGTTGTGGCCCCTCAAGTCTTGAAAACATCCAGGGTCAGGGATTCCACAACATATTTGGGACACCCACTCCAGTGCTTAATGATCCACACAGTGATTTAAATTTTTGTTCCTTATTTCTCTGGTTTGAAGAAAAACTCTCACAGTAAAGAATTTTTTTCCTGATTATTTCCACTTATTTTTGCTAAGTGGGCAGGGTCAGTACAGTGTGCTGCTGGGTTACCACCTTTCCTATTTTCATCTGGCAGGAACACTTCAGTTCATGTGTGCCGTGCAATGCCACGATGCCTTGAGATGGTTTTGACTTCAAGGAAGCAATTCATTACTAATTTCTGTAGGTCCACCTGAACAGCAGGCCTGTGGGTTGGTTTGAAAGGAACAGGCAGAGGTTGTTCTTTCTTGCAGGTGCAAGTTTTCCCCCATCCCAGATTTCACATGTGACCTCAAACGAGCCCCACCACTCTCAATGAGCAGCATCCCATGCCATGGTCCTAGTCTGCTTTGTTTCATTGCTCCTCTGATGGCTGGGAGGGATATAGAGCAACAACAAGGATCTGGAGCTGGCACTGCTACACAAAACAGAGCCTTTCTCCACGTGCCTGTTTGGAGAGTGGTGAGAGGGACAAGGCACACATTCCCTGGGCAGCAACTCCCCATCTCAGAGGCAGGAAGCGTTGCAGCCCCGTGAACCTCATGCTTTAGCTCCTCTAAAGCCCTGTAGGGAGTCAGGGCTAATTAACTCAGCACTGTGGCACCCTGACATGACTATATGGCTTCTGGAACCCAAGCTAGTATTTCTGCCCAGCAGTCTGCTGCACTACCTGATATCTCTGCTTGGCCAACGCTTGCTCAGGGGTCCCCACGCAGGACAGGGAGAGGCAGGGGTTGCACACACCAGCTGCCCCCCAACCCTGGACACTGCAGCAGCAGTTTCCCATCACACCCACTGCCATGCTGTTATTTGCAGTATGTGCTACTTGCAATCCGTTTTTCCTGAACATAAGCTGGAAATTACTGATTTTTTACCTTACACAGCTAGTATAAAAGCACTAATGTCCTAATGAAGAGTCTCACTTAGCTAAATGCTTCATACAGCTGAGTAAAACAAAGAATTTTACTAGAGCTTAACCCAGTCGTTAATAAGCTTTTTAACCCTGACCTTTCAAATCAATGATCTACCACTGGTTTTACCTTTCAAGAAGGAATTCCATTTTCAAGTGATAAAACATATTTTGCACTCCTTACAATCTAATGATTATTCTCAGCGTTACTGGATATATGAGGCCATCAAACCATTAGAAGGTATAAAATGTATTAATGTACAGCATTCACGGCTACATTTGCTTTAGAGTCAATAAAAGGGAAACAATTTATAAAGGGCATTTATGCTCATTATGGAATATCGATAGATTGTTTCTCCCACCGTTTCTGAAGTATGAAGGACTCCCCTCCGTGATGGATAGGAGAGGATTTGCATAAGCTCTTTGATTACACCCTGAACTCCTCCAGCACAGAGCTGTGTGCAGAGGTCTATGGCCAAGCTTTGGGCTGGGAGGCATGTGGGTACCCCCCAAATTTTTCCTTCCCGGGGGACTGAGCATCTCAATTTGAGAATTATTCACATCAGCCATGTGAAGGTTCTGTAGGCAACCGTGGTGCTTCCAGCAGCAGACATGAATTGTCACAAGGCTGTGGGCAAATGGGATTGAGGCTGGAAAAGAAGAAGGGAATTTATTTGTGGGGAAGGTCAGGGCTAGAGCACACAAATGATGGCAGAGCTTTGCAGAGCACCTTCCTAAGCAGCAGGAGGAGGAGAGGAGCTGTTTGACACACACAGGGGAAAAAAAACAGGAGAGAATTTACATGGGGGGTAGAAGAGGCATGAGGAGCACTTCAGCTATAGCTAGAGGCAGAAATTTCATAGTCTCTCCTAGTGAATAACAACTGCAGAAATAAAACCTATGAAGAGTTGAGTGATTAAGGCACTGGCCTGAGTCTCAGCAGACCTGGATTCAGTTCCTGGCTGTTTTCAGATTTCTGTCTGACTTTTGGCAAGCCTCTTCAACTCTCTGCGCCTTGGTTTCCCATCTGTTAAAGAGGAATAATAATATTTCCTTTCTTTCCTGTCTATTCCAGCAGCAAGCTCTTCTGGGCAGGCACTGTCTCTCTCACAGTGTGTACAGAACTTTGCCCTTGGGTTTTGATCCCTGCACTAAAGCAGGAAATACAGGGATGTGGAGCGTCATGCCATAGAAGCCCACTTATTAACAATTTCTGATTACTAAGGGACTGAAAGGTATGCTATAACCCGTGAAACAGAATTCTTAATATCAGTTCTTCAAGGACAAAAGTAAAAAATTAATCAGTAAAATAGAGAAGGAAAGTAATTCACTTCTCTGTTAAGATTTTTAAGAGTCTGGGTGTATCTTCTGAAGTAGAAATATCCCAGTTTGAGGGAACAGAAAAATCATTAACCACAGCACAGAAGCAGAGGGTTGGCCTCCTCCATTTCTGATCTTGCTCCTCTACACATCTGGCTGCTCTATATGGACTGACCTTTCCAGCATTTCTCACTGACAAAACGTCTTCTTGATGCACACAGTGGCTTCCTGTGCATGCATATGCTCCTGCCCATCTGGTAGGGTGAAACTGTGCCCACTCACAGGCACACACACACACACTGCAAGCAAGGCTGGGTAATATCAGTTGCAGAGCACTGGTTGAAGAGAGCAACCACCAAATATATAAAATCAAATCTCAGCTGCAGAGACTTTCTGGTAATAAGCAGTCCCAATTAGAAATGCAAATGTCACTGAAAGGGAGCGTGTCTGTTGACAGTAGACTTTGAGGAAAGCTTTGGGTTTAGTGCTAGCAAATTAATCTTTAATTATGAGCACGCCTCACTTCTGAAAGAGGTGCCCTGCACAGACTGAACTGACAGTATGTGAAGGTTTCAGGCTGTTTCTTTCTTCTGTCAAATGGAACATCTCATCCCAAAAAGCAGAGGACTACCTTGTTGCCTCCTGGTGGATTTAGTGCCCTATGAGCTGGGGCTGGCCAGTGTTATTGACTCTCCAGATGACAAGAAATCATCAACACATTAAAAACATTTGTCTTAAAACATAATCTTGGTAAATATAAATATCTAGATGAAGAATTATCAAGGTTTGGGAAAGAAACACAGTCCTTGTTCCTGCAGTCCTCTCCTTGCCTGGTTCCATCACCTGCCCTCCATGCAAAGCACACCTTGCCAGCTGAGAGAGGACCACATGAGGCTACACAAACCCTTCTTCAGGCCATCAAGCACAATGTCCAACATCTTCACTCCTGTGCTGGCTGGATTATTAAAACAACTCTTCTGCTTCCAAGTAAGTAAATAAATCTCACTGGCAAGTTTGTCTTGTGTCAGCCAGCATCTTATCTCCCCAAAAACTGGGCTGCTGTCCTGCAAAGCTGAAAACCCAGTGCTCTAAAGCCTGAGTGCAACAGCCAAGAGATACACCACATCCATCTTCTGAGGTAGCAGATACAATGAAGAAGCAAATATATTATAGAAATCCCATTATTAAAGCTACAAGAACAATTTAGTTTCTTAAAGGTTGAAGTTACAAGACATCATTTACCCATCAAGCTTCTGATTTTGTAGCCTACAGCTAAAAAGCTTTGCCCCAAAAGCTTCATTGCCCAAAAGAGGCTGTGCTGCACACCCACCTCAAAAGGCCCAGAACACCTGGTTTCAGGCACAACAGGAAGATCAGAACATACCTTAGCATAAATATGCATATGCAACACAAGAGCCCGCCACCTTCTTGGAGTGATGCCATAATTGACGAAACAAAGTACAACAAAACTTCACATCACTGGTGGATCAGAAGAACTGAGGTAACTGGAAGGCTAGAAAATTACAGGTTTACTGACATTCTGCTCAACCTTACCCATTCTTTATTGAAAAGAGATAATAACTATCTATAGGAGAGCTGTCTTAAGGCTCCATTCATTCCCTTTCGCTAGCCCAGCTGAGAGGTGGTATAATATAATGCACACCAGCATCTGGCATGTCATTTAATTACACCTTCAGCTTGCTGGGGAAATGTTTGAAGTGTCAAGGTAAGCAAACTATAAAAATATATTTCCCTTGCTACGGGAGGGCTCCTGCAATGGCAAGCAGAGGCGACTTGGCTGGCTGCAGGCATTACATTAGGTCTGTGAGAGGAAGATGGTGCAGAGGAGTGTAACTCGTGAATAATTATCACCCTTTGATAAGACAGCATCAGGTCCCACCTGGCTCCAATTCCCCAATAGACACTTGATAATTCTCCAAATAAAGCACTGCTGTAACAGGAAAGCAGTGCCTTTGGCCCTAGTGAAGTTGTGCCTCCTCACATCAGCACTGAGTGTGTCCCATTCCTTCAACAAAGAAGGAAAAAACTGTCAAAGGCAGTAAAATGTCACCACCACCAAAAGAGCAAGTTGGGCTTGTTTTAGCTCATCCACCTGATATGTGCATTGCTCAACAATTAGAGGCTGTTACACACCACCTGTGGTAAGGATGAAGGTGGACTACAGTATATCTGCACTACTGGGCATTTTCTAACCACTGGAGACATTGACCCTGAGCTGATTCAAGGGGCTCTTTTAAAGAGCACAAGCTGATCAGCAGTTGGGCATTGTATGTCGCTGGTGAAGCCCAGTGCTGTCCCCTAGTAGCCAAGGAGAAGCCCACACACCTCTGAATTAGCCAGCAGTTGAAGACTTCTTGCCACTTCTGTGTTCCTACTGCACTACATTTGTAAGAGAAAAAAAATAATCTGTAATTTCAGACAGCAGCGAGACATGCGTGAGTAAAGCATGAGAGGCAGTTGCCTCCATCTCATGGTTCTGGGGGCATTTGGCTGCATCTGACTCAATCTCTGCAAGCACTGCTCCTGCAGCACCATCCTTCTGCTGCTCTCCTCGCTATGGCTGCTCTAAAGTCACCGCATATTTAAAAGGTCAGTTCTCACTGTCACTGCTGTGAAAGAAGATTGGCCTCTCCATCAGTGCTTCCTCCGGGCCTCAGTGCTGTACACACAAGGGACAGGAGCATTTAGGAGTGGGGGTGGGGGGGCAGGGAGGAGAAAGCATCACACTTCAGTCTGCACAGATAACTTCCCTGCTTGCTAAACCCAAGATGACCCCTGAGCCTTTGACCCTGGAGCTGGGCTGGTTACGAGTAATTGAGGTGAATGGAATAAATCACTTAATTTTTCTCTTTGTTTATTGGGCGGAGTGGGAGGAAAGCAGAAGAAAGTTCAACACAGAAATTAGTCACCTTGTTTTGTTCTTACTAATGGAAATTTCTCAGAAACCAAAATAAAGGGTGTCGTATAAGAACCTGAAGAGAATAAAAGTAGCCTGAACCCACATCCTAAGTTTTAAACCCAGCGCATGAATGCAGGTGTCTGCAGCTGAGCATGGTATTTTTGCTTCAGCTCATCTGAGGTATGAGTCACTTCCATGAAAAGAGGAGGATGCCTTGATCTGTGTGCGAGCGAGCGTTGGAACAGCAGCTGTTGGAGCAAATACAAACGTCCATGCCAAGGATTGTAAGGATGGAGTTTATCTAATATGTAAAAAAACACCTGCTGCAAATGAAAAATTACACCCACAACCACCTGAATAAGATAAGCAAATGATGGGGGAAATGAAGAGACAGATTTATTATTAATATGTTGGAACTTTTGAACTAAACATCTTTTTTGCAACAGAACAGTAGGATGCACAAGGAAATAGCACTCCTTGCCCCAGACCTGCTCAGTAGCATTTATTTTGCCTAAGTGATTTTCTTTTCTTTGCTAAGTCTGGTGAAGATGAAAACACTAACCCAAAGAAGATAATTAAAAGCTAAATGAAACCACATACAGCTGTGCTACTACATGGCTAATGAACATGCAAATATATACATATGACAAGGACATAATGCGGGCTGGCTGCCTTGAGTGGTTAGTGCAGATTTCCAAGAGCTGGAAATGCTATTGATTATAACTGAGCTAAACTTCCTGACTTCAGACTTCAAAGATCAGCCTCAGTATAATCATCATGCAGCATTATGGGAGCGTGGCTGCAAGGAACTGATGAATAATGGCTTGGGGACCTGAAGGTTTGCACGCAGGGTGGGAGATCCCCTTTGGGCTGCAGAGCAAGGGCTCCTGGGCAGCCAGGACCAGAGCCATGGAATCCTTCTCAGCACCTTGGCATACTCTGTCCTGCTGTCAATTAGGATTTTGGAGTTGTGGGGTTTAGATGGGATATTTATTTTTGCTTTCCCACTTCACTTGTGGCAAGAGGCTGATATGTGGCAAGGCCGTTTTTGTGAGGACCAGGGCTGGAGGTAACACATACAAGGCAAAGCTTCTGGGATCCTATGAACAGGAGGAGAGATGGAGCACAGCCTTAGACCTGGGTGGAGAGGGTTGATCCACCAGGATGGCTGAGAGAGGGGACACCTACAGAAAACCAAATTTGTGCTGAACACGATGGTTAGTGCATAAAAATTAATCAAGTACTACAATGACTTGCTTTATTCATAATACTTAATGGTCATGTAATAGGAGTTTTTATTCAGCAGTTAAAGTTCATAAGTGCAGGTTTTACATGTAGAAAGGTATTATGCTGATAGTTTAATTACACACCTTTCTGCACACCAAAGGAAATGGGTTATGCGGGTTTTATAATTAAAGAAGGACTTCTGAGGGGAAATGAACTTTTCAGTTAGCAACACAATACTTGATTTTTATCAGATGTTTTTGTTTTGAATTAACCAGCACTCGGTGCTAGCGTAAACAGGTGAGAACGCTCTAAACTGCATGAGGTGTCGGGGGGAAGCTTTGAAAATGCAGCAGAAAGTAGCAATATTTAAAAATAGCAAGGGTGAGCATGAGGCATAAACATCATGTGTTTGGAAAGCTCTCCAGACTCTGCCCATGCAATTATACACAGTGCAAGTCTGTCCAGTACGTCTAGGAACAGGGGAAAAACCCAACCCAACAAGTAAGTGAAAAATAAACCCCAGTCCCTGCCAAAGTAATAAAAACTTTTACTTTTTATTTCTCTTATTTTTATTTTCAGTACATTTCATGGCCAGTGAATGTAATTTTCCCCTCCTGCATGCCTACAAAGGTGGCAAAGCCAAAAATGTGATGGATGTTTGTGTGTGCACGTGTTTTCTATTGGAATACACAGGACCACTCTCAATATTCAAGGCAAAGACAGGCATGAGCCACTGCCAGGTCACAGCCAGCTCCTGCCTCGCTCTAATAATGATTGGGACGTCTGTACTCAACACAGTGGGGTTGGGGAAGTCTGTAGTTCTGGGGTTCCTCCCTTTTCAGGTTTCAAAAGGCTTTGCTTAGCATAACCTCATTTCTATATACACATCAAAGCACTTCAAAAGTATATGTGGGAATATATACATATATGTATTTATAAGCTGCTAGAAGAAATCCATTTTCTTAACACGCAGCAAATACACCTACAAGAACTTTTCTAAAATATTTCAAACATCACCAACTGCCCCTCCACTTCTATGATACAAACTGACAGGCTTAGGCTCTTTTTGTGCCCAGCACAAAGGAACATTAACAAGCAGGTTGAGCAAAAAAAAAAAAAAAAAAAAAAAAAGAAGAAGAAGAAGAAAACAAAGGACTTTCCAAAAACAATAAGCAAGGGCAAGGCCTGAAATATTTTGAGTACGCCCTTTCCTTTCTGGCAGGACTGGGAGTGACTGCCCTGGATATTATGGTTTGCTGGTGAAGGTGGAACCCAGGTGATGGCAGACAGAGGTGCCTGTGACAGGGGTCCCTTGGCTGGCAACAGGGACTCCCTGGGCACTCTGGACCTACCCGCAACATCTGAAATCAGGCATCTCACAGCCCAATACAGTGGAATGATTTAAAAATCCTTTTAATTGGAGAGGACACTCAACAATTACAACAGGAACAGTTGTGTAAAGGGTGTATCCAAATATAAACTGGACATTTTTTCAATTTCATCGGCCAACTGCACAAATTAATGCCAATGAGAAAGAAGTGTAACTGTTTTTCTCTTATTAAATCCATACACTTGGGCTCTACTCATCATCGTTAACATACTGTTAAAAGAGCTGTTGCTGTATCTTTCAACCCTCAGTCTGCAATCAAGCCCTCGCTGCACCGTGGTGGATTTCAAATAGTCACTTATTTAAAAATAGAAAGTGTTTTGTTTTTCTAAAAAAAAAAAAAAAATAAATCTATCAACTGGATGTGAACAGGTAAAAATCAACATATGCGATTTTCACATGTCAGATTCAGCTCCTGAGCCACCACGATTTACTTTGCCTGGTGAGGGGCTCACAGCACTTTGAGGCTGCATCACCCACAGGCAGGAGCTGTGCGAAGAAACAGATATCCTTAATTTTTATTTAAGTTGCGCTGCGCATCCTGGGTGTGTGCACGTGATTCGCTCTTTATAACCTGCAAATTTAAACAAAGTATTCTGAAAGCCCAAAGGCAACAGCTCAGCCTCCACGGGGAGAATCCAGGGTGTACCACAGGGTTATAGAGATGCTCTCCACGATACCCACTCCTGCCGTGGGCATGAGTTCTCCACCCTTGCAAAAGAGGATGCTCTTCCAATTAATTTTTTTGATTTTTTTAAGTCTAACTAGGATAATTATAACAGGATTAACAGATTCCCCCCCCCACTACCTCATATCAAAGACAGCATTAGACCAGAGTTATGACCTAGGCGTGTTTTTGCTATGTATGGAAATCTATTAAAATGAACTTATGGCTCAACCACACTCACCATCCACTGCATTGTTTCGTAAAGCCACTTCTCCCACGAAGGGCAACCACATGTGAAAGGAGAGCATCCAACTATTTGGTAAACATCTGAAAATGAGAGACAAATAGCACCGTGCAGTGGCACCATCTTACCTCAAATACCCACTCAAAAATGAAATAATTCCTCCCCGAACAAGCCAAGCCTGGCTCCCTAAACCAGGAGGAATTGCGACACTGGTAAACTTGCAGAAATATTTTTACAATTTTATTAGGGGTTTTAATTCAGTGCTTTATCTACCTCTGTTAGTCTGCAAAATAGCTTTAAATATTCAAGTGGTAATTAATGAATCTTTTATGTTGCAAATCAAACATTTTCATCTGCGCTGTGGTACAGTGGCAGCGAGAAGGAGGGGTTTAAAGTGTAATTGTTTCTCCTGTTCCCCTCGCAGTGCTGAATGCCTTTTTACCCTTTATTATATCATTGGCTTTTGCTTCAGTTCATCAGCACTTTGCCACATCTTATCGGTCGATATTTGCCGTCTATTTTTTATTTATTTATTTTTTTTTCACTGCAAGATTTCTTACTGTGCCTTTGCCAGAGACATTCCTAAGGAGATGGAAACTCTCTGAATGTGGAATTTTCGCATGAGTGCAAAATAATAAAAAGCATGTGTGTATTAAAAAGGGATCAACTTAATGGGAAATGAGCATTGGGTTACATTAATATTCTATTACAGTAAAAATCATATTTAATAAATTTTCTCCAGATTTTTCAGGATCTTACTGTATTTTTCTAAGTCGGATGCCAATCCAAAGAAAGAGTGTATATGATACATTTGATTTATGTTAAGTAAATAACCTGCACAGCCCATTTTTTGGTTAAAAAAAAAAAAAAAATTAAGTGTAGAAACACACACCAGACTGAAATGTGTGCTTAGTTTCCATCTGCTAGGAGGAATAGTGTCGGTCTTGTGCAGCAGAAAAAGCCTTTATAAACAGTATTCTATTTTATTGATGCTGTATGTGGATTTTTATGTTATGTGGCAAGCGCAGGAGAATGAAAACACTGTAATTTATCCTAAACCATAAAATTATACTAGTACTAAAGTAATTACTTCACATATTAAAATATAGTTTCCTTTACTTTCTTTTGTCATCACATAAAACGAGGCGTTGAGCGCGGCAGTGCGAAGGGGCCGGAGCTTTTCTTGCCTCCACAAAGGATTGACACATCCCTGGTCGTACACTATATCACCCGACCCTTGTTGTTCTGCGACCCTAATTAATATTATACCCAGTGACATTTATGTATCAGAGCAATAAGCTAAACAGGAAACAATTTATGTCACCCAAAGCTTTTTAACAAATCGATGCAACTATTTGTAATTGCTTGTTTCACAAGATTAAAAGTACTCAGCCTTGATCTTCGCCCACAGTTTTGTGGCCAACATGACCTGTGTTTCCGTTGTAAAATAGGAGTGTTGGTGATCAGCACCTATTTCCATCAAGTAATCCATATTGCTAATATTTCTGGAATTTTAATGTAGTTACAATTTATAGCCGATCAAATGTGGTTACCTAAATTGCTGTTGCTAGTAGACAGTTTAACTGTCTTTATTAATTACAGTATAATTTAATGTTTGAGTACAGGCACTTGTGTTGGTCATTTTTACAGCCAAAGCAGTTATGTGCCTTATGACGAACCATTTTAGCATTTTCAATGGAAATTTGCTAATATGATGAGTGATAAAAATGTCAAACTCTGGTAAATAATGGTTATTGCTTTGGCTAGAATTAATCCTTGAAAGGACGGTTACCTTCAAATTAACATTATAACTTGAAGAAAAAAAAATGTTTTTCAGGCTTCTGAGAGGCATAAAAAATGGTCACTGGGCTCCTCTAAATAAATACAGACAAAATGGCACAAAATGAGGTATTTCTTTCCCTCTTCCCCGAGGCTGACAGAAACATTCCTGCAGAACATAAAGAGAGGAGGGGTTACTTTTTGTAAATACCCCAAGGTGATGTTGTTTAGCGTTTCTAGCTCATGTGCTTTGAAGATACCTAACGAAGGTAATAAAACGAGGCGGGGGGGGGGGGGGGGGGGGGAGGTTAAAAAAGGGGCTTTGTTCTGCCACAGCTGTGGGGGTTTGGGGCAAAACTGGTTGAAAACATCGTGGAGGCTGCAAACACAACGGAGGACCTTGTCCCACCAGCTCGGTCATGGCTGCTGGGGAGGATGGTGGCAACAAGAGGGTGAGGAGAGAGCTTCAACCTGGCGGAATTAACCACTGCTGCGAGGAGGATGAAAGATAGCCCTGATTAACACCCCATTAAACGAACATTTAACATCATCATTGAAGACGGAGCCTGATTAATAGGTCAAGAAGGGCTAATTACACCTTGTTGTGAAGAAGGGTGTGTTTGTGTGTCTGCTTGTGAGCGAGTGGCACCAGGAATTGCCAGTCCCTTAAATTAGTCCAATAATGTGAAGTTTGTCAGACTCCGTGATCACAGCCCAAGTTAAATGTCACTGATGGGATCATCTGCAGGGGAGCAGCTGGGTGTGCATAGAGCACATCGGCTGCCATGTCCTCCTGGGCCTCCAGCTCCTGAGCTTTTCCCTCTGGGACAGGAGAAACCCAGAAAAAACTACTCACTGGCTCCAGTTTTCCTTGGAAATTCCTCAGAGGCTCATTGCCTCACCACTGCCCATAAAAGTGCTTTTCAGCTGTGGTAGAAAACAGCGTTTCTGACTGGAAAAGGTGGAGTAGGAAGGCATTGTGTGATGTTCTGCGACGGAGCAGCCAGGGAGAAGAAATGAGATTAACAACACAGAGATGATACAAAAGGTGGCCACGAGCCAGGCTCCCATCCGCTGCTCCAGGCAGCAGACTGGGGCAGGAGGGGAAGAGCCTGGTCCTGCTCCTCAACTCGGTGCCAGCTCCTCAGAACAACCCGCACTTCGCAGCTCCCCTTAAACCAGAGGCCGTGGACAGTCAGCAGGTAACAATTGTCACAAACGTGCACATTTGGGTGCCTGAGCCATCTTTTTGGGGTGAGATGTCCAGGGAAGGGAAACACCCAGATCATGTGTGACGGCTCTGTAACCCCTGACCTGCCTGCTGATGTCTTGTGTGGGGACACAGTGTCCTTTGAGAGCCCTGCTGCGACTCACCCAGGGACACTTTTCTCTCCCTAGAGATGACTCTCCCCATTGCACAGATGCAGAGCACACCTGATCAAACATCATCTTCTGGTTTAACCCGCTCTGCCTGTGACCTTGGGAAATTTAATCCCACAAGTCCTCTCCAGTTTACTAAAATCTCAACAGTGATAAAAGTGCAACACACATCTGAACCCAAATCTTATTTTCTGTATTTTGATTACTAAGATCTACCAGTCAATACCATTTGGAGACACACTGTAATGAGTGTGCAAAGATTCTCCCCCCCCACTATCCCCCGCCCCCAAAAAAGTGGTTATCTGGTATAATTTTATGATAGAATATTTTTATAAAATCATTTGTACTAATTTAAGCATTTATCATTATATGCAAAAAGATTTCTTGATGAGAATATTATAGACGGTGCATGTTTTTGACATTAGCATTTTATTTGGATGACTAATCTTGCAGATGTGAAATTTTAATGAATTATTCATGAAAAATCTCTCCTCTGAAATTTCAGTTTGCTGCTAATGCTAGTTATTAAACATTTTATTTTTCTTTATAAAACTTGATGAAGAAAATAAATGTGTGCTTATTCCAAAGATGAAAAAAGGTGGGTTTTTCCTTTGAAGTTTGTCTTAGGTGATAGCACGACTTGGGACCTTGCTCCTCGTGGTTTTGTGGACCATGGGATTGATCCTGCAAACCCCTTCTGACAGGGGTGCAATGTGTGATCCCAACCCTTCCTACCAAAGCCAGCAGCGCCATTCCCTGTAAGGCAGAGCACTGGGAAAGAGGTGCAGGATGGGGCCTCAAACCCCCTCCTTCAGGATTTGGAGTCCAATGAGAGAACAAGTTATCAACTCCCTGGTACCCCAATGGACAAAAGTGATGGACTTTCTTGGAAAACTGGATGAATTCTTTCAATGACAGTGTCTTCCTGCCAGTGGCTTCCAGTGCTCCAGTCTCAACCAACTGCCCTGTCCAGACCGACCATGAAACCACCATTGAAGTATCTTGTACTCAGATGTGGTTGGGGAGACCCACGGAGAGCAACGAGACTGTCCATGAACGTGCTGGGACACGGGTGAGGAGCAACCAGCAGCTCCATGGATCGGCTCTGGGGCCCATGGGATGTGACACCAGAGTCACTGGGAGGGGGGAACAACAAAACAAGAACTTCGGACATGGCAACTCGCATTACCAGTGTGAACAACCAGCATTTTTATTGCATTTGAGAATGCTATAATGTCAGTAATTAGTACTGACTACACAACATTTTTTATTGTCTGTATCAACAGACATGGAATGATGGAATTACAGTTGATGTAAGGAATGAGTTTCTTTTATGCCTTATCAAAAAAAAAAAAAAAAAATCTTGTTACTGGCAGCACATACACACGAAGCACCATGCTAACAGTCTGGACTGTACCATTTTCATCAAGGCTTATGGGTAGAAGATACTTGGTTGCCTGTTCTGGGCCCATTAAAATGCAGTCCTGAACTGCAAATTCACCTCGCAAGACTAGAATACTAAATGACGTCTGAAACATCTAAAAAAAAAAATCACTCTGAGTTCATTAACCAAAGGTACCAAAGGATTTCAAAAGAGTTTAAACACATTTGTTTTGGTTTTTTTTTCCCCATGCTATAATGAACGTGAGATTATTGGCGATCTGAAAACTACAATAGTTCAAAATTATTTTAAAAAACTTTATATATATATATATTTATGTATGTATATATATAAAATATCTAATGATCTGCAATATTTGTAGAACCAGCATCCCTGCCCTGGTCTCTCCCTAAAGCTGAGCTCCAGGGGAGGGGAGGTGCAGGACCTGCAGTGGGACTCTTGCGAGTGAGAATCAAAAAAAGGTCATTTTTTTTTTGTGGTCACTTGTTCTACATAAGCCTTGATTTTTATTTTTATTTTTTTTTCATTTCACTTCTAGTTGAATGCAGAAACCTAACAGGTTTTACATTTACAAACTTTTTTTTTTTTTTGTGGACAAGGAAGGCTTTGACTCTCATTCCTGACAGCGATTTACCTGATACATGGTACTACTTTCATAATGTACGCTTTTCTTTGAGAAAAAAAACATGTAACAAATTGTCTTTACATCTTGGCACCTTGTAAAGTTTTTTTTTTGTTTTTTTATACAAAAAGTTCAATAGTTTGACACTCCCCATTATTAATCACTACTTCACTGATAAACTTTGAAAGTGTGACCCTGGAATTCATCATGCAAAATATTTACTGCAGCAGGAGAAAAACATTTTTTTTTTTAAACGATTTTTTTTTTTCCTTTCAAATATATGAACTTTGTTTAAGACAGCCAGAAAAGGCAGTGGTAAGATAACAGAAGGGGTGGGAAAGTATCAAAAAAACCAGCTTAAACACAAAAACTGTACAAAAATGCTTCGATCAATGATAACAGGAGAAAAAAAAAATCTGTCAACTATGTTACAATTTAAAAGCTTGAAAAAAAAAAGTCAGGGATTTTCTCCCACATGTCAGCAAATGTCATCCAATATTCTTAAAGCAAGGATAACTAAATAAAATACATGTGCAGCGTATTCTGCAATTCCATTACATACAGTAGTTTTTTTTTTTCAAAGCTATTTTTTTTAGTATAGTTAATATAAAGCAGTTGCACAAAAAGCAAAAGGTGTTTTGACAAACAGGTCTGCATTTATTCCTTTTGAGGAATGATATCTAAAAAAAGGACCTTTCCACCTTTTCCTCCCTCCCCACCCTCCCCCCAAAAGACAAAGGCTCACACAGACACAGTGGGATATATATGTACAACATAATAAACCCCTCCCTAAAGAAGCAACTGTATATCCAAAGGGATACAGAATCAGAATTGTAAAAATCATAGTGAAGTTTGCTTGATGTAAAGCCTGAGATTTTCAGTTGGTTCTTCTGCAAGGCTGCGACACCTGCCAGATATGTTAAACTCTAATTTTTTATTTCTTTTTCTCTTTTTTTAATTTTTTTTGTTTTTGCTACAGTCTTTAGACTAAGCATGCAAGACATACAACTAAGTGCAACTGAGTGAAATGTATTTTTTATTTACTCATTCCCTAACAGTTTGGACTGAGGTATGCGTACTAACAGTTTCTCATGCTGTTATCTTTACTCATGTCTAGCTACACATGCTGAGAATGAACTAATCTACCAGATTTTTATCCCCCTTCTGAATACCGAACTAACCAGCAAACCACTCAGTTTAGAAGCACAGGGCTCAATTCTCATGATCCCTGTCTGGCTACCGCCGGCACGTCACGAAGCTGCCTGGATATAATTGAAACCAAAAAAAAGAAAAAAAAAATGTTTCCAAATGACCACAGACTGCCCTTTTTTTCTTCTTTTTCTTTTTTTTTTTTCTTTTTTTTTAACTTGTCTTTTTGAAACAGAAAGCAGAGTTGAGTTTTATAAAAGTAACTGCCAATAAAATTTCTTGTACCAAAGCTTATGAGTGGACAGGAGTGTTATTTCCTTATGAAAAATGCTGACCGAAAACTAAACAAAACTGAGCAAATGTGCCAAGATCAACCAAAATTAAAGCAGTCATCCCAGCACAGTCCCGGAACAGAAGTGGCACACAATCTGTAGAACCAAAGACCAAAAAATTATTTCTTTTAATTCTAGAAATACTATTATGTCGTCCAGTTAAATTGTGGGAGCTTTTCTGTTCTCTTCTGTGTTTTATTAAACTGTCTCCTTTATCTGATACTCTAATTTTCCGTGAAATAACTGTGTCTTTGCTTTCTCCAGCTCCCTTCTCGTAGCTCCACCAGTAACACTGATTTCTAGTTTTAGCCTCAAAAGCTCTCCTCGATTCCTCTTTACAGACTTTCATTTTGGTCACTGTAAAGAATTGCAAATAAAAAGTAACAACTTTGGTTCAGACATCTACTTGGCCTTCTAAATTTTCTAGAATAAAGGAGCAGTTTCCCTCTCAGGTTAGCAATAGCCCACATCTTGTCATTTCCCTCTAAATTCTTCAACCTCCTTTGATCAACAATAAGAGGATATTTGGCTTCATAAGATAAAGCATATAACAGAGAACATAATTTACCTTTGTGTAATATCTTTGGTAATTTTAGGAAAAAAAAAAGGTTCAAAGAAGAATATAAATTAAGCTCTGAAAGGCTTTTTGAAATAACAAAAAAAAAAGAAAAAAAAAAAAAAGCTACAGTCCTACATAAATAAATGAGTGACGGGAAAGTGGTTGCAGAATGCAAACGTGTAGGTGTTTGTGGTGACCGAGGTTTACTGACCTATCGCAACAGATTTTGTATGTCGTGTTTGCTTCGCAGAGCTCTGCCAGCTTTGCCTAACAAGCCCCGGCGCGAATTCTCTCCTGGCTCTCCCGTCTCCTACGGCGAGGTTTCCATACTGGCTGGTGTAATATTGCATAACAATCGTAACTGCAGTACTGGATTTGCACAGCTGAAAATTAACACTTTAGCATTAGTGGGGCTCCGTCCTTATTAACTCCCGTAACAAGTTCAATCTGAAATCTAATTTGTATTCAAACAGATTAATGCCACCAAGCAATCCTGAACTGATGTTTAACCGTGAAACATCACCCACATACAATAACAATTTAATGAAGTCATCTTTCCAACCACTATTTGCAAATGCAAATGCAAGAATAAAATAAAATTTAAAAAAAAAAATTGTAATAATAAATGTATAGGTGCCCATCTCGGTAATCTTACATATTCCAGAGAGATTTGCTGACCCATTAAGAACTCGTTTTAAACAACCGAGAACCTGCCACTGTACTATTCATTCTCTACTAAAAGTGAACTCTGTTGGTGCTGCATATATTTCTTTGTGCTGTTCAATTTTGTGGCATTTGCTAATATTCACCGTTGCTGCCAAAAAAAAAAAAAAAAAGGAAAAGAAATCAAAAACCCCAAACAAAACAAAAATATATTAAAAAATACTGCTTTGTGGAATGAATCTGTGTTGCTTCCTACAGTGTTTCTATGTTCATCTGTCATTCATTCTCATTCTTGCAGTACTTCGTTCCTCTCTCTCCGTTGGACAACCCTTCCACATGTATCGTGCAGCATTTGGGACCTCTTCAAAAAACAACAACAACAAAAAAGGAGACACCGAAATGGAATGTTTTCCATAGCTAAAGAAAACATGGTGGCATCTGAAGGAAAACTGGAATGAATGACAGAAAAAACTACAAACAATTCAATGACATTCAGCTTCGTATAATAAAAACACCTATTAACATTCATCACAAAGTACAGAAAACGTTGAAGCCTCCGAGAGGCCCTGGGCCCAGATGAGGCCTGAGGTCAGAACTTAAAATGGTAGAGGAGAAGCGGGGCGGGGGAATAAAAGCAATACATTAAAAAGTTTGGGATAATTTTTTCTTTGAACCCCTCCCCGATATACACGCTCACACGCACGCACACATACCCACACACGTGCACACACAGGCCTTCCCCATCCCAAATGGAAGCAAAAAAAAGGAAAAACAAAAAAAAGAAACCGACCAAAAAAAAAAAAAAAACCAAACAAAAAAGTGGAGTAAAGGCAGTGATAATCAACATGCAGTACTGTGCAAATATGTTGTCCATTGGAATCCTTAAAATCTGGGCAAAGACTTGATCTGCAGTTCAGGTGTACATGCTCAGTTTGATGTCCTCAAGTGTCCAAAATTGGCAGGACCTGCAGTCCACAGCTGGCTGCTAAATGCAAGTGAATCAGTTTAGCAAATTTACAACACTGATGTTGACTGTAAGAGAGGAAAATCCCAAGTACCAAACAAGTCCATCCAATGCACAGAGTACAAATTCCTTTTTTCAACAAAAAGTAGAAAAATCAAAAATACTCCCAAATGGGATACTTGATGGCACTAAGAGTTAACATATTTCATAGTTGTCAAAGTGGACTGAGAATCCTCCAGACTGTACAATAATGGAGAGATTTCACAGCTAAGTTTGACGTGTTCTTCCAATCTTCATTCTCAGGGTAACGATGTCAGACATACTCATTCTATGTCCTCATTTACAGGTTCATCTTCATAATCTCTGTCGTGATCGAAATCTGGACTGTGGTTGGCTGTTGTCACTAAGGATAGAGGGCCTTCATTTTCATCTGGGTCTAATGGTTCTTCTTTGACATGCACGGGGTGCCTGGGAAAACAAGAAGACAGTCAATCAGCAAACTGCTGGTTAAAAAATGGTTTTGGCAGCATGGGTAGTTTGGGGAGAAAAGGTGGTTTGCGGGGTTCAGACTGGGTGGGACCAGTCTAAGAGCTCCAGGTCAACAAGCAGGAGTCCCTTAACTTCTGTCAAACAAAGCACTTTCTCCCAGGTACCAACTGACAGAACAAGCGTAAACAGCCTCAAGTTGCACCAGGGGACCTTTAGATTGGATATTAGGGAAAAATTTTTTCACTGAAAGAGTGGTGAAACACTGAACAGGCTGCCCAGGGCAGTGGTGCAGTCACTATCCATGGAAGTGTTAAGAAAACATGTGGATATGGCACTTAGGGACGTGGTTTAGGGGTGGGCTTGGCAGTGCTGGGTTAATGGCTGGACTTGATGATCTTAAGAGCTCTTTTCCAAGCTTAATGACTCTAAGATTCTACGAAGGCTACGCCAGGCGGGCAGCACTCAGCTTCCCCGGGAAAACACTCTGGGAGGAGCACCTCGATAGGGTTTCCGTCTTGGGATCGAGAGAAAACGCTCTCAGCTGACACATTAGGTTAATATGATCTTTGGATAAATAAGCGGAATAAGCATCCGGATGGGAAAGCAGCGGCCTGCCAGCCCGCCAGGCTGGGCTAATCATCGCTCGCTGTGTGTGCAGCGTCTCTCGTTAACATGCAGAACCTGTGAGACAACTCTCCAGAGGACGACCCCAAGTGAGGTTCTATCATTAATCAACTTCAAGCAAACACAGCAAAGAGACACCATGATACATGCTTTAAACTCCAAATTAATGCATATTTTTACAAACTGTCAATAAGGGAAGAAAAGCCCTGCCAGGAAACACAAACAGAGAGGAAAAGGCTCGCTCAACACAACAATATGATAAGAAAGCACAGTCCTAACGAGAATAATAACACTGTCAGCTGTAAACAAGGCAGAACATGATCCCCAGCTCATGGTGGGCACAAGGATGTACTAAAGAGATGGGATCTGCCAAATTTCTCATTACAGCAAAGCACATGAATAACCCGCAGGGGAACGGGGCTTGGTCATTCAAAACGGGTACGATAACAATTGAAAAATGTTGTTCGTAAATCATATTTACAACAAATCCTATACAAATACAAATTACCTTTTTTTTTAACTCTCTCTTCTTCTTTTTTTTTTTTTTTTTTTTTGTTAGGCAGCTTTTGAAATGTAAAATAGCCATGTGAGTCAATAGTGTCTTGTTGGTGGGACTTTATAGGAAAGCAGGATTTTATTGACATTACCAAGTATTAATAATGTGACACAGCGATGGAGACCCTGTTTGCTTCCTAAATAATTGATGTTGTAGGCAATCCCTTAAAATAAAGTGTTAATGAGTTCAAGTCCCACTCTGTCTCTCATTGAGTTGATATCCACCTCCAAGACTCTTTTTTATGCTGTGCAAGCTGATTTAACCCTTTCACGTAGGCAACACGGAAACATGACCTGAAGCACAAACCTTCTGTGTAAGAACTTTTTCTGTGGTTGCACAGCTTTGTTTTAAAGTGAATGATTTAAAATAGCTGCACTGTATTTTATGTTTTGTGTGGGTAAGAAGGACAACTGTTTGTACTCTGCTGCATGCACAGACAGCGAGGATAAATCACTGCACAGAGAAAATGTACTCAGCATCCATGGACAAACCAAAGGTAATTCTGCCTACTTTGAGTCGGCCAGTTGTACCCTTGTACCCTATTTATTTATTTCGGTTTGAGCCTGGATCAGTTTAGGAAGTATCTAACTTGCTGACTACAGACATTTCTGACAGAAGCTGCAAATGCCTTTCAAGTCCCTGCATGTTTCAACTTCTGGAGTTGTAAAGTGCCGGATCAATACTTAAGTATTAACTGCACCTTCTGACTCATCCAACAAAGGAATGGTGGGGAGAAGTGATGCAGTAGTATCCGTGTACACACATCCTTTCCCTTCAAATTCACAAGTATCTGTCCTATCAACACGTGTCTGGGAGCAAAGAGGTTCCTCTCCATGTCACAGAGTTTTTGCAAAAATGACACAGAGAGAATTGCTCAAACAGTTTAGATCTAACTAGTGAAAAAGGAGGGGTAAAAAAAAGACTGGGAGGAGACAGTGCTGCAAGTATCAGAGGTTAAGAACTGGCATAGGCATGTATCTTGCAAGCAGACTGTCATGTTAGAGGTGTTCATGTGCCATCCCTCCCTCCAGCTTGTGGTCCCAGCAAACATTAAACCATGCCGACTATCTACAACTAGAAAAACTTATATTATGAATAGACTGTGGGGCCCCTCACTTGGGAGAAAACATGAAATGAAAAACAGAAGAAAAACGGGGAAAGAGTGGCTGCACAGAGAGCCCGATAAAGCCTGTGCTTCACGGCCTTTATGGCAGAGCTCTTTTCGACTGCTGTTTTAATGTCAAAGTCTTGCTTTTTTGCTTTCTGGTTTTGATGCTGCTGCTGGGCTGACTTATTGTTTTAAAGTACTATTTTGGAAAACACAGATGGGAAATTTTCAAAGGGCAGAGGAGAGCGCATATCACGTGCAAGGGAGGCCACTGGCCTTGGCACGTGGGCTGGAGTTTCTCCAAAGGTTGGCCAGTGCCCCAACACACCCCCACCACCTCAGGTGCCAGCAGGTAAGACAGGTGCTCACTGCATTCACAACCATCCAAAATCTGTGAAAGCTCATTCTGAAGTCTCCAAATCTTTCCACAGCAAACTCTGCCACTCTTCTGGTTTTGTTATTAAAGCAGGTGAAACCAGGTGGTTTTAACTGAGGTTCTCTTTGAGGATTGGTGTGATTCCCAGAAGTCAAAGCACAAAACCTGAGGTGTGAGAAGCAAGCACCAAGTTATGAAAAGGGCTGCTTGACCCCGGGTGAGACAAAGCCACGGGGAGCAGAGCCACACCAGCCTCCTCCAGCACCTCACATGTTGCATAAACATCAGACAGCGAGCTTGGCCCAACCTCCATCCCCCAAATGACAAGGTTATCTGGGTAATGCACCCCCCAGGGAGAGAGCTGCAAGGAAAACACCACCAAAAAATTCAACTCCTTGTGTACTCTGTCAGCTGTAACCACAAAATGGCATGTGAGGAGGAAACCTTCACAAATCTGTGATTTTGCTCAAATGTTTCTGAGCAACTGCAATAAATAAGCTTAAATAATCTGAAAGGCAAAGGGAGACTTTTGTATTCCCTCAAGGAAGTCTGAATCTCTATGTACCACCTCACCAAGCCCCCAAACTGGGGAAAGAAAACTTCCTTTAGAGACTAAAGAATTCAGTCTGATGAATTACAGAAAAGGTAAATGCTGGGTTAGGCAAAAAGAAAAAAGAAAGCAGTGGGGGGAAGAAGGAAAAGAAAGGGTTTCCCATTTCTGTTTTTACAGCAGCAGAAATTCAGCACATTCCTTTTAAGTAGATGCCCAAGACTCCAGAAGGGGTTAACAATAAATAACCTTGCTGAACACAGATTCCCCTTCTTTTCACATCTGAGTAATTCTTTTGTTTGTCCACTCTGGGAACAGAGGAGTTTTTAATAAAGCTGACTGTTGTTTAAAGCCACTGAGTTCTGGTGGTGCACACAGCATGGAGTAGTTTGCTTTGTGGCTACCTTTGGAGCATATCAGGATGAAAGTGTTATGTCCCCAAGCTGTAATTATGCGACTACTTTCTAGTGTTTCAAAAGGAGGGAGAGAGAAGGGAAAAAAAAACCACCCTAGCTGTGGTTCAATGTGTCATAAAAAGGAAACGAATGAGCGGTAATAAGACTTCAGCTAAAGTGTTAGACTTCTTAGCTGTCATGTTAACAAGGTCCTTTAAACCTTACAAGAAAGTTTAAAGCTTGACTCCTTCTAATATACTGAAATTGTTTAAAAAATAATTTGCATTATGACAAGGAAATCTGTTCTGAGAAAAAAAAAGAAAATTTTGCTAACAAAGCAGGAGCATGAAAAATTAAAGGTTTCATAGCGTCTGGAAATCTGTTGTTGACTCGTGATTTTGTTTAGTGAACAGGGTAAACCCCGTGATGTGTGAATGGCTTTAGATCCCTTCAAACTACTTAGAAACACCATTATAATGGGGAAGCTCTGAGGCTGGTATTGGAGCATCACCCAGTCACATTTTACTTAAGCAAAAAGAAATGTTCAGCAGAGAACACATATATTATCAATTCTGAGAAAATGAAAACACTCAGGAAACAATCATTTCCATATTACAACAGAAAATTGGATTTTCTGGTATATAATGAAAATGAGGCATCACTCCTCCCGACCTCCTTTCTCTCCAGTGTTTGTTCTGTGCCCCTCACCTTGGTATCAATGTGCTAAAAGATGATTATTAAGTGCAACAAAGGCCACAGCTATGCACAGTTCCGGAAGATGTCCTAGCCTATTTCAACTCAGCTATTTTTCCCTCCTCACAGTTTCTTCAAAGACAAGGAAACCTTAGGTGAAATGAGAAGTGCATGAACTGCACTAGCCTTGAACTTGCAAAAAAATAATTACTTGGATTAACGCAACATCATAAACATTCATCCCTGTCTGCTAGGCCAGGAGAAACCCTTGGGAGAAGTCTTGTTTCTGGAGAGAAGCCATGTCCCTCCACTCCTCCTTCACGCCAGCCCTGCGTGGTCACGGGCAGAGGATAACGAATTGTGACTAAAACTGCCTCGAGATGAATCCGTCTGTGAGAGACGGAAAGTGTGTCATGCAACGTTACTTTGGGAGAGATAATTAATACTGCACAAACAATCACTGGAAAAGCTAAACACATTATTTGAATGTTTTGAAGTAAATGGTAAAAGACAATGTTTAAATTAATTATTAATTAAAAATGAATGTTGCCATCTTTAAAGATTTTTTTTTCAAAGCACTTTGTGCACTGATTTAAAACGCTGCGATATCAAAGTATCCAGAGCCTCAGATTCCTTCGTGCCCCCTCCCCTCTGACAACACATTATGCAGGTGGGAAACTTTTTTGCCATTAAATGCTAATTAGTTTCACAACTAATTACTATCGTGGTATTAGGTTAATGTTTTTTCTACTTTTTGATTTAGACTTACTTTTGTAAATCCCTTATTCAAATTACTTTGAAGTAAAAGACTACAAATTAGTTCCCTTTTTAATGTGTAATGTGAGCCGTGGCAAGGCAGCCAGTAATTTTACAGCCTGCTCTAAGGAGCAGGGGGAAGACAGGCAGTGCAGCTCCTGTGCACGGTCACTCGCAGGTACCCAGCACTGCTCCGCCGAGTTTTGGGAGAACGACAGGACTTATAAACTCCGGCTTCCTCACCAGCCGCCAACTACCCGGTGTGTAAGCTGAGGGGGAGGGGGGAGTTTACAGCTTTGCAAACTCACTCCATCACCCCATAAATACCGCACACACCCATCGGGGCATCACACCCTTCCTGCCTTACCCTTTCCTGCGCCAGCTCGCGGCCCGGGTGCCGCTCGCGCTGAGCAGGGACAGGGAGCCCCCGTCACTTCATGCGGTTATAGGCGCGCTCATTACACCGCCGTCTGTTGCCATAATGCCCCTATTAATTCTCCTTTTGATATTTTAAGAGCAATCTATAAATCACACAGACCTTCACGTTAATGCTTAGCAAGACCATTGTGTGTTGAGGGTTTTTTTTCGGACCCGCCAAACAAGCCCATCTCCCAGCTCCGCCCCACCGGCCGTGCTCATCGCGTGGACCGAAGGGGAGACGAAGCACACTTTTTTCTCCAAGAAACATAGTCGCCTGTGAGGTTTTGCAAGGTTTAAAGAAGAGAACTGCAAACAAGTGAACGATTTTACAGCCCCGCGTGCTTGTTCGGCTGGGCGGAGCTGATCAGTTTTATGTGGAAACTGGTAAATGGCTCTTTTAAGTTCTAATCACCCCAATCGTGTCCTCAGATGGAGAGCTCTGATCTTGCTGCTACATCCATGAACCTCGTGAAAGAACCAGGAAGGTCTCCAGAGTCACACTCGAGCACAGGGTACCTGGACCAGGCACGTGCCTGTGCCGTACTTACATCGCTTGCATAGGGGAACGTCCTGGACTGCTGTCACTCCCGTTACTGTTCGTATGCTCCATTGCACCATTGAGCTCTTCCCTCATCGCGTTGGCTAAATTGCCCAGAGTGGGATTTCCCATGGAAGCAGTAGTGTATAGAGGTATACTGTTCTCAGCCATTGAAGCCTGCCAAGGACACAAACCAATCCATGAAGAGACATGACTTAACGTTTTTATACGCCGCACAACACGCTCACTTCTTCCGAAACATTCTCCACATTTACATTATTTGCAATTATACATTTTTTTTAAAACACTGTGCTTTCTGATAGGTATTACCCTGATTCTACCAAGGGAAATTTAACATCATTTGCATCTGGGTTTAAGCATTCATAGCTGTATTGGCTTGTGAGAGGACAGAGCTTTCCATTCCCTATCTGGAATTACACCCCCTGGAAAAAAAAAAAAAGTCCTTTCCCTATTTTCACTTTGCAAAATTATGTTTGGGGCTTTGGGGTATTTTTTGTGGCTTAGGTTTGGGCTTTGTTTTTAATGAAATTGGGAAAAAATTAAAACTGGCTTGCTGATAACTCCTTCCCACTGGAGCGAGCAGGCACCAAGCAGGAGTGTAGCATCACCGAGTTTGGTTTTCCTTGGGACACGTGTGAGGCTGCAGTTAGCATTAAATGGAGCAGTCTGAGTTCACTGATATACCTGAGAGCTGAACCAGTCCATGTGGAATTTTTTAAACCTCGGCAACTCAGCTCTTACCTTAGCTATTACAGATCTGACCATTTTATTTCCATCTTCCCTTGTTAAAAAGAAACACTGTGCAGAGGCACACTGGGGTTAACTTTCTAAATGGAAATCTTTGTAGGAAGAGAATGAACTGTTAAATATTTTGCTTCTGATTCCCACCATTCTGCCTGCTAATATTTACTGTGTGTCAGCATTAGCTCATGTTGATGGCACAGCCCTGTGTCTGGTGTGGCAGCGGTGGGAGCGCAGAAACCCCAAGACCTGGAGGAGCCTAGTGTTTGGTGGGGATGGGAAGTACTGGAATGAGAGGCTCAGGGATGGGAGGCAAGGCTGTCTGAGGCTGTAGTGCCCAGGGACTGGAAGGACATTTAACCATTTCACCCATCCCAGCCAGATCCGGCTGACATCATCCATGGCTCTCTGAGCTGCGTCTGCGATGGAGAACCACAGGCGCTGGCTCGGCAGTGCTTGACCTTCTCCTGGGGGAGGTCAGCTGGCTGCAATGGCCGAGCAAAAAAATCCATCGGGCTGGGTCTGCATGATGCAAACCCTGCCTGTGGGAGGGGAATCCACGCAAACATACTCCCCACCAAATGCTCTCAGCCTGCTCGTAATTCGTGGGACAAAACTCCTCGCTTGTTGCCGAGCCGGCGGTTCTTCCCAGGCAAGCACAGCCAGAGACAGGGTGGAGGGAGACGGGATGGGAAGGGAGGGCAGGACCAGCCCTCACTGCAACATCTTCAGGAGCATGGCCCCTTTTATTCTCCCTTATGCTGACCTCTCCATGTGCAGCCCTATGTGTCACACGTGATTACGAAAGCTATTCTAACGGGGAGGATTATTTTTATCTTCTTGATTCAACAACCGGCAAACTCATTGTGATTAGGGGATGCAAAGAACGGTTCACATTTCCTGCACTTGGCAAAATAATAACTCAAGTTCTTCACCCACAGTGATAACTTGTAATTGCAGTAAAGCAATTTACTGGGGGAGAGGTGGGACACAAGGAATATCTGCTATGAAGACAGTAATAGGGGGCTGGGGTTTTTGGGAGTCCCCGCTGAGAAAGAGAGCACTGGTGAGAGCAGAAGTCCCCGTACCTTCCACAGACAGAGGGGGGAGAGAGCTGCTTCTTCTCCCTGGCCGTGAGGGAAAACAGAGAGGAGATGTCAGAGGGGTCTGGGGGAAGGAGAGGGGTAGCTCTGCCACCCCACAAGAGAAGAAACCACAGCCTGCCATCCTGGCAGCACACAGTCTGTGCATTCCCTGGCAGCAGAGAGGCGGCCGTGGTGTTCACTGGGACGTGCAAGGAGCAGGTCTTCCCAGATGACCACAAAAGCTGGGGGAACATTGCTCATTAATTATTAAATAGACTGAATGTAGCCACTGGCAGGTAAAGTGGCCTTGTGTCCTAGAGGAATTTGCTGCCCAAGGTCCAAACTACCCACACGGCAGTTGCCACCTTCACAGACCCCCTGCAGCGATAGAGCACCCACTGGGATTTTGCCTCCAAAATCCAATGGCGGGGAGAGAAGTGAGGAACCTGCTGGTGTATTTTCACCCTAAAAGAAAACCTGCCTCAGTGAAATTATTATTGTTCACTCCCCATTTATTAGAGGGGCCACAGCGGTAGCAAATCTGGCCCAGGCTGCTCTCTCAGTGCACACGATGCTATGGGGGGGGGCAAGAGGACATGGCTCTTCCAGGAAAAATGGGGAATGGAAACAGTTTGGAGGTTATCACAAAAGACAAGAATGGATGGAGATGACGACAATGACACGTGTTTCAGAAATAAAACACGAACAGTTCCATATGATAAGCATATTAATTGAAATTAGTCACATAGTTAACAATGTGAAGAAATGCAGGATCATTTCATTTTTGCCTTTCAGCCTCATGAATGTAAAATGTGCTTGTAATCTTAATACTATTCAGGAGACAAAGCAGTCTTTAAAAATCACACTTCACAAGACTCAAGGGAAAATAAGTTACTAATGAATGGTATTTACAGTTGCTTCATTTAAACATGCTTTCCTTGGCTTTCCAGGAGTTACTGCATAAACTCAAAAAATTAGAAGAAAGGCAAACCATAATTTTTCTCCGAATTATCTACTCCTTCGTTCTGAAAACAGAAGTCTTCTAAACCTTCCACAAAACATGACTGCCCAAGCAAATACCACCCATGGCCATCAGTGAACTTCCTGGGAAGCAACCCCCAACAACCAACCAGGATGTTGCCTCCTGGATTAATTCACACCATATAAAACAGGTTTAAACCCACACACAAACACATAGACCCCGCTGCAAATCCAGGGCACGGTAATGCATTTGTATCTCTGGTTTACACAGCAAATAGTGACTTCACCTGGAGTTTTTGGCCTAGACTCAGAAATTTGCTGACAGGGTAAAAAGGGCACTTGGAAAAAGGGCTGGAGAAATGCATATTTTTAGGCTGCAAGTTATTAATTGTGCACTGACACTTTGTGCATTTCTGCACTGTGAAAAAACAGAATTTTTGTTTTACAATTACAGCTTATACCAATAAAAATTATCTTTTTTTTTTCTATAGGAATTGCACCGTTTATTTTTTACCAACAATAGGAAGATATGCAAAAATAGCCCTTAAAAGAAAAGGGGGAAAAATGATCTGCTTTCTCTTTAAAGCTATGAACAATAGAAGGTCACGTGCCGCAGTATCCTATCATTCAGCACATTAATAGCTGTGCTAGAGTAATTACACTTGTGGTATTTTTGCCTCAAGTGAAATTCTGAAATAAGAGGATGGAAATTATGATACTGCTGATAAATATTAATAAGTGAACTTTTAATTTTTTTGCCACAATATTCAAAATGCTAAGCATCTAGCTAATGCTGAAGCAGCCTGATATGTGTTTGCCTCCAGGGACTATGATGCTTTATGCACTTAAGAAAAAAGTTTAACGGAATTAAAATTTAATATCTAATTAGAGCAAGGCTAATATATTTTGAAATGAGTGGGGAAGACACACGCCTCTGTTGCATATTTGCTACAGTCATTAATCTTACCTGTAAAGCAGCATTGAGAGGTGTGCAGTAGGTGTGGCTGGTCTGTATGTTTTTAATAAGAGAAGGGTTACTGCATAAGAAAAACATAAAAAGGAGAGTTAAATGCAACCAACTTCTGTGCGAGCGTTTCAAGCATGTAATGCTTCCTCCCACACCAGAAAACTAGAGCTGAGACTGGTTTTCCACACGAGTTCTCTTCTGTTTCTCTTTTTTTTTTTTTTTTTTTAATTTAAAGAAATTATCTGAGTTTTCGGCTATGGTTATCACGTTTGCCTTTACTAAATGAGGAACATCATTATCTCTTGACGTTACCTCGCCATGTGTTCTACTAGCCTGCGTTAGTAGCACATCTTGGCATCTCTGCTCATTTTAGCTGCATTTTCAGGAGAAACCCTCCCGTTTACATCGTGTCTGGGAGCCAGTTACCATGTAAAGGTCCATCGTGAGCAGGCAAACGATCAAAAGCATCGCGGGACATTTTGAACACTACTTCGTCCGAATTACCCTCGCAGTCGCTGGCGGCGCAGGCTCTCCCAGCACAGCGGGGGGACGTGGTGAGAGAGGATCTGAGCCGTGTCATCTCTTGCCAGGCAAACAGCCAGTGGCCACGGAGAGGGGCTGCCCACTCCACAGCCCCAAACAGTCCGTGGGCACGGAGGCACAAGGGCAGGAGGCCCACGCAAGCCACCACACTGCCCTAGAGGCTCTTCGAATAAAAAATATTCTGGTGTGCTACTGTGGGCCCCCATTTTAGTCAACTTTACGTAAGGGGCCAGATTTGAGGAACGTGAATGCTGAGCATATCCGCACTCCTTTAGGAGGCATTTAAATATCACTGGTTCCATCAGAGGGGGGAAAAAAACTAAAAGAAACACAAAATAGAAACTAGGCTAAAAGTGCCAATGCAAAAAATCTCCCACAAGGTTTATTGCTC
The DNA here is from genome assembly GCA_035584735.1 of Pseudotriccus pelzelni. NCBI lineage: Eukaryota > Metazoa > Chordata > Aves > Passeriformes > Tyrannidae > Pseudotriccus > Pseudotriccus pelzelni. Next base: position 4,258,625 of record JAWMRA010000023.1, on the reverse strand, counting down.
ATTGGGCATATTTTTATTTTTTTCATCTGGGAATAAATCATGGTGAGCGGAGTCTTAACTGAGACCCTTGCACAGGAACCAGCAAGGACCAGTTGTCCTGGAAAGATGGCCTTCAAGTAAAGGTCAAAGAAAATCGCTTTGGGAGCCCCAGGAATATTGGTGCAGGGTGGTTGTAGGCACAGGATGGTCTGCTGATTATCATCTTTACAGCCAGTCTCGCTGCATTTTCAGACTCTTTAAAGTGAATTCAGCATTTCTGTCTTGTAAGTACCTTACTCTTTCAGATTAAGAGTTGCAAAACAAAGCATAAAATTGAAAGCAAAGGAAAATATCAGAATTAAAACTTATCTGAAGCCTTTCCTGGCATATAGCTGTCTTACTGACACGTCTACAGAGGCATATCTGCGCTAGCACGGATAATTATCTTAGTCTACATTGCTCTATAAATAAATGCTTTAACAAACATGTCACAGTAGAGTTATTACTACAGGCATTTGGATTATCAGAGTAGGACACACAAAATACACATAACAACCAAAAATTTAGTTTCTTTAGCAGCAAAGGTGATGTCACTATTTCGTGAAATGCAAGTCTACATGAGATGGGTAAATCATGCAAAGCAAAGCAACAGCAGAAAAAAAAATTAAAGCAAGTAAAAGCTCTTACTGTGCAACAAGCTCGCCAAAGTTTTCATCAGGGCAGTATTTTCGAGGACGGCCTCGTTGAATATGACGGCCACGTTTAAACTCTTCATCATCAACAGTCCAAAAGGACCCAAACTCATCCTCTACTCTGATAAAGCACTTATGCAGTGAGAGGTTGGTGCGAATGGCACCCTGGGACAAGAGCAGCAGCAAAGGAGATGAAGTGGAAACAAAGGGACACGGGATCGGGGACAGAACAGACATCAAATACAGGGAAAAGGAAAAAGAAAATAAAATGCAATAAGCATAAGCAAATGGTTTGTGAGGGTTAATATGCATTGCCACCTAAAAGCTACTAGCATGTGATGCAACAAACACCAAGCAAGCAGGGTCAGGGTACTGGTGGGCATACAAACAGTAGTGATGAGATGTTTGTCTTGGTTTCCCTTAACTGAGACAATGCGAAACCACCTGTGGTTGGTCTAACACCAGCTAGCAGCCAAAAGCCTCTACGTTAAACTGTAAGCATGATCCGAGCTAGGCTAAGAAGTTCAAACATGGTGGACATACCCACTGATCTTTTGTGGCCTTCGTTTTTGGAACTCTAGTTCATCCACTGTCCATACTGCCCCTTTAACGTTTTCTACTCGCACAAAACACTTGTGAAGACTAAGATTATGACGCACTGCATTCTGCAGCAAGTATAAAAGAGAAAACATTCAAAAACCTTCTATGAGAAAATGCTCATCATTGTCCAAGAACAGCAGCACAGTCAGCTTGACAGTTCTCATTTTGCAACGTTAAGCCCCTTTCCCTCCCCGCACCCGCTCGCTTTCCCCGGCTCTTTACATCTTATTTTGCAAAGACAAAATAAATATGAAAGCTTAAACCCAAGATTAAAAATTCACGTTATTCTTATCAATTATCCCCAGTGTGACTGAGAACAGCCATCATTTTAAGCATGCACATTGTAGAATACAGCATATTTCATACAGAACACAACAGGAACATTGCTTAGACGTTTTAAAAACAAATATATACGCTCTGCAAAGAGAAATTTCTCCCCTCCTGGAAAAGAAAGCAGTTAGAAAGAACAGAAAGGATTTCGTGTAAGTACAGACGGCTGGCTTTAGCAGCGAGGCACTGGAGCGGGTGTTGCTGTGGTTTCCCACAGCTGGGCTAATGTGAATCAGGTGCTGAACCTCCTTCCACACCCACGGCACAGACCAGGGGCTCAGCAGCACCCCACCGGCCGGCCGGCACCGACTCCTGCCTCAACGGCTTGCTCTTATATGGAAGTTGGCTCCTTTTTCTGGCAGACTACTGTAGTGACTGATCTGAGCCTCTGCCAAGTGAAAACATGAGGAGGGCTCTTCGAAACAAAGTGATAATATCCCCACAGCTCATCACACAGAGGGACCCACGCTCATGGCATCCGATGCCTGGACGTCCGTCCCGCACCAGGAAGGACGGGCCCAGCCGACCCCTTTAACGTGCTGAGGCTGGACACAATGAGACACCTCAGTATGTCACTGCAGGCTGTTGGCTTTTCCATCCCTGCTCCCTCTGACGCGGTGCTGAGATCCTTGTTGCTCCTCAAATTGAGTGCCATGCTCGTTCCCTGCTTCAGGGGTTTTCTGAGCAAATACCCTACTGCAGTGGTTGGACTCGATGACCTTAAGGGCTTTTTTCAATCTAAATGACTCTGTGATTCTACAAAGCCATTGTTCATGGAATTTGTACATGGAGCTTGTCCCCAGCACTGCTGAAAGGGGCTTGGGGAACCAGGAAAACAGAAGAAACTATTTGCGGAAAATCTGCAGGCGAACAAACTCCATTCTCACTGGCACCATTGATTCAGTCAATCTGGTTGACTCGTTAGCAGGCACAAAGCCAGCCAAACACATGGCCTGGGTCTAGGAAACCAGGAGATGGCAATTCTTTTTCCTTCCAACATCATCATCGTCATCCTTTTTTTGGTGAACACGGGGACTGGATGGGGAAAGGCAGCTCTAATCCTGAATGTCTAAATCACTGTGCAAACAAAGGGTATGCACAGAGCATTTGTCATGTAAATTAGGAGGCGGTGGTGCGTGTGCTGGGAGGGGAAAGCAAAGAGTCTTCTGCTCTTTCTCCAATTCCTTGCCATGGCAAGTGCAGTCCTCACACTCCCACCCCAATACGTGTGAAAGATTTAGGGTTTGAACTGCCTTTGCTCAGCAGATGCTTGAGTGCATCTCCTCTGGCTGTAGGTACCCAATGTGGGCAGTTCAGCTTTTCCACACTGATCTGCTTCTGAACTGGTGGAAAAATAAACCTTGAATATGCTTTTCCTCACAGTAAGGCAGAAAATCTAGCAGAAAATCAACCTGTCCATCAGGGTTGCTTCCTTCTGCTCTTACTTTCTTCTGTTCTTATTTTTTAATGATATTTTTTTTCCCCTCCCACCTCTTCCAGATTTCACTACTGTTGACATTTTTGGCAGAACCTCTGATTTTGAGGTGGAGGAAAAACATGTAAACGCCCCACACCTTACGAGCTAAAACCAGCCAGCTCAGCAACTGCTGGTGGGTGCCGCGCTAGTGCAACCCGACACAGGGCTGCTGGCCCACATCTGGGTAACTCAGGCAGTTTCCTGTGAAAATGGGAACACTGTCAAGTCTGGAGCAAAATGTAAGAATAATAACACTATTTCCCCCAGTGAAAGCTGATCTTGTGGTTCATACAGCAGTTGATCAAACACACACGGCAAAGCTCAGCGAAGGGAGTCCTCGGAGTTTGTAAATAGTCTCTAAACACAGGGTTGAGCAGAAATATTTGTGTTCTCCTTTAAATGAATTCAATGTTGCACAAATACTCTACAGTCTGTTCTTGTTCTCTTGAAGTGCATGTGCAGTTGATGGCCAAGGCTGCAGGATCGGGCTCCTGATAGGTCGAAACTAAGTCGAGTATTTACAAGACATCCAAGAAGTGTTGCCATCGCTTCCTATTTTCCATGTGATCCCTTATTTAAGAAATTCATGCCAGAAAAAAATTGTTGTGTTTCCCCTGCCTCTGGATACTTGCTATCTAACAGTTTTATTTGAACAATACCCCAACGTGTTGGAGCCACACCTGCAGCCTGTGCCCCATGGCTGTGACTCAGTGCCAGTAAATTACTCCAAAAAATAAAACCAAGCAGACATTGCCTCTGACCTGTCAGAACCAGTTCACAGTGCTCCCCCAGCAATCAGCTTAACAGAAAAATTAGGAGCTATTATTGTAAGATTATATATTTACCTTGTTAAAAATATTTGTATGCAAGCCACTTTTGCAGAAAAATTACCCTGAACATGCTTGAATGTTGTAAATGAAAGGGTTTGTTATTTTAATAACTGCTCAGGCTCTGCCGTACTGCATTTTGGGAAAGAGGTTCATTTTTTAAAGGTCTTTATTCCTGCACTCTTCTGTGTTTTTGAAACAGGGCTCAGGGAAGCTTTCCCTCACCAAACCCTGACCCTAAACTTGGGGAACACTGACCCAAACGCCCCCTAAGCATTAGCTGAAGGTGAGCGCAAATCAGCACATATATATTCAAATTATTCTGATTCTGCAATTAGCCCCTTGTGCTTGTTCTGCGCCCCGTGGGCTTCCCATCATGCCAATCCAGGGCTGCATTTTCATCCCTGCTGTTCCTGAAGGCTGGCAGAAATCTGAGCAGTCTCCAGCACAAAAACCCGCATTACTCCAAGCAGTTGCCAATTTTGCTGGTGCTGCTGGATCTGGGGTGAAGCTTTCCTTCTCTGTTACAGGGAATGGGACCTGGACACCTGCAGAAAGCCAAGGTGTCCAAGGAGGGGCCTCCCCAGCACACACCCTGCCCTTCTGCAAGCTCGAGGATCTGCAGCTCAGCCTCTTTGCTCCTCTTCTCTATTTGCATGTGGCTTCTGGGACTGGATTTCATGGGATGCAAAAAGCTAATTCCCAAAACTAGACTCACAGGAGATATAGCCAGGGCTGCCTGCTGCCTTCCTCCACTCCTCCCTCCACTTCCCTTTGCTGCTGGAACTAAATAGGATTTTTACTTTAGCACCCACACCTGCAGCTGCTGAAAGTCCTACTGGAACCACTCCAGCAGCAAAAGACAGGCAGGTCTAAAAGGATCTTAAATCAGGGAAAGTTAATTTCCTTTCTGGATAGTAAGGAAGCTGCAAAGTGAAACACTGCTCATGTTTTCCAACTGCAGGGAAGAATCAAGGCAGCAATCACAGAAACTTTTCCTGAACTTAAGAGCTTCTAGACCAAGTTTGAATATGTATAAAATTGAGCTGGGATCTGAATTAAAAGCAAACCACGCCACTAAAAACCAAGCTAACTTCCAAGGACCATTTTTAGCTCCATCCTCTGAAGGAATTAATCCTAAATGCAGGCTGAGACAGGGAAAGCAGAAAGAGCTGATGGGACAGCATGTATGAGACCTATTCATCCCACCTGGTCATTTGAAGTTGTCTGAGGAAGAGAGCTGTCTAGATTATGAGGGGGTCCAAATACCAGGGTGCAAGTTTTACAGTGACGCAAGATCCTGATATTTGATTCATTCATTTGTAATTGCACTGGATTCAGAAGCCAATGAGGATATTAAAGTGCTATATATAAGTGAAGGAGTGGCCCCTCCAAAATATAAAATAAAGTTAACTCCCCAAACCTTTTACCTAACAATATCTGTGCTAGTGATGGAAAAAAATCGAAGTGCCAAAACCCAGGTATATTTCTGTTAAAGACATTTCTTGTTGTGGAGTTTGCTTCTTGCATATTAAATTCAATAAGCTTCTACTGTGTGATTAAAAAAAAAAACCAGACAGGAAGATTGTGACAGAGCTGTATATGTAGTTATGAGTCGACTGAGGAAAGAAATCCACTGATCTAGGGAAAAGAAGTGGTTGTTGTGATTACAGCCCGAATAACTAAAAAGACAAACAGTACATCTGCTACTGACACAAGAACTTCACCTCTTTTTTTTTTTTTTCCCTTTTTCTAACACGTTCCAGCTGAAGGGCCTGAGTTTCCCTGCTCGTAGCAACCACACAGAGGAACTCGTGGCATAATCACAGAACATAAAAGCCAATAATGGGGATTCAATTAGTGGTTTTCAAAGGCAGAAGAATTTTTCTGCCAAATATCAAATTGTTCCTGCAGATAAGGCACCCAGCGAGTGTCAAAACTGCCGATCTAAATTTTCATGTCCACATGTCGGTACAATTTGTTATGTCATCAGCAATGTCTATTCTGTACATGGCAGACAGCAAAGGCAAGAGGCGCAGGCGGGCTCGGGCTTACCTTCCACGTCGCCGCGTTGCGTCGGAAGTAAGCGAACATTCGCGTGAACCAGTTGTAGATTTCATTTAGTGTTAGCTGTTTTTCGGGAGATTCCAGGATGGCCTTGTGAAGCAAAGCGATTGCAAGATCAGTTACGGGCACGCCAGTACAAAACACACTCACACTTGTACTTCACCCCATACAAAAAGGGAAGAAAAGGAAGAAAGAATGAAGAAAGAAGGGATCTGGAGCAAAAAATCCAAAGGAGGGTTTTCACAATATGAACTAAGATTAATGGCTGTATTTAACAGTTCAATGGCAAAATTCAAAATGGAATTATCTAATTGTTTTGAGTTTTTATTTCTGTTTCCTTACAGAAATATTAATTTATTAGTCATTCATAAAGCAGAATCAAAGAGAAATGCAAAACATTTCACTAGCTGATTAAAGCTCAGTAATTATTTAGAGCTCAGATTAATTCTAGGGATCAGAGATTACTGTAGCTTGTGATAATTGACTTGCCATCTTTAAACAGGCTCATTTTCACTGTTGTGTGAAATGAATTTCCTAATAATCACATCGTATTGTAATACTTAATCAAAAGCAATTATGTTATATATTGCAGTTCTAAAAACCCTTATAGTAAAGGTTTGAGCATTTGAGCACGCTTACATACCAAAGGTTTGAAAATCTATTTAATCCAGAGTGTGCACATATAGGGAGGCATTTTTTTTTTTCCTAATCCAAACGCGTGTGTTTGGCTCAGCTTACCTGTCTAATTAAAGATGCATACGTGAATGGTGGTCTGACTTCTGCGTTCTTATAAAATTCTTGGTTCTGGGCAATATCTGCTAAATAAGAGCAGTTGTTCTGTTATCATCACAGCCTGGTGCCACCGGGCCACGGGCAACAGCGGGCGGCCCCACCACGGGGGGCTGTGCCACCGGAACCCCCTTACCTGAAGAAATGGGGACGTTGTATTTATCCGAGTACCGCCTCCGGATGGGTCCGACGTTGTGCATGCTCGTGGTAGTGATGACCGACGGTCCCTGCGTGACGGGAGTGATGGGCGCAGTCGGGGTGGTGGGAGTATGAGGTAAGCTCTGCGGAGACGCCTCGGACGCGGTCTTGGAAAGCGTGACGCTCGATACCAGGTTCAGCTGCGGAGGGAAGGACGAGGGTTTCGTTACAAACAGCGTTTCTGGAGAATTAAGGGTGGCAGAGGAAATTCTTCGTATGGATTGTCCCTCGGTTCGGAGCGGACCCCACAGCCCGACCGCTCGGCACAAAGTGCTGCTCTAACATCTCCTTCAGGAGACAGCAAAGGGAAATAAATATATACATTTCCGAATAGGTTTAAAAACCAGAACAATGTAGCCTGCTGCCAGAAGTACAAATCATGAATTTTTATCTAAACCTTAAAGCAAGATCTCGCACAGTACATAATCGTTTTAATATTTTACTTCAAGTTTCATTGTTTCACAGTCTAAACCCCACACCTCTCTGATTTCCATTCTATCATTATGCATAGCTTCTAATCAGTCTTCTTGGATATTTCATTGAAGGCATAAGGCTTAAAATAAAAGGCAAGACTTTCCTAGGGACGTGCTAGGGAGAAACGCAATCTCTCTCTTCAGCATTTGGGCCTTTTTTTTTTTTTTCCCTCTTCTCTGTTCATCCATTTTAAAAGCAAAGCCCAGAGTAGGTTAACACTGGAATAATTTAATTAATCACCGTGCATGAAATACTGCGAGCGTTCAGCCCAGCACAAGTGGCACCACTCTTTCTTTTCCTCCTAGGACGGAAGGCATCGGCATTACCTGCACGAAGCCCAGTCCCACTCACATGGCACCGTGCCCCAGCAGGCTGTAAAACACACCTGCCCCCAGGACTGGGTATCAAACCCAGCTCCAACCGGAGTGTTTTCGATACACAGCCCTATTTATATAACCAGCATCCACATTCCTCCCCGACCCTTTCTTTTTGCCCTACAATGTCCTTTGAAAGACGACGCTCAGTCTCAATAGGTCGCTCCTGCTGAAGTATTTTAAACAAACAATCCGATCCCATAACTACAACATCAGAGAAGACGACTGAGAAAAGGGCTCTTTGACTACTTCCACATTTCCTTCCCTTAGGCAGTTTTGCAAATAATATTGGCGAAATCCTGACCTCATTGAAGTTGGTAGCAAAATTCCTACTGAATTTAACAGGGCCAGAATTTCACAACTTTTGTTTGTGATTAAAATTCCTCTTTTGCTGGACATTAAACCTTTAGAGATGAAGGCAAGGCACATGATGCAGCTATGCCCCCAAATATCTCATGTTTATCCATAAGGCACTGTATTAATTTTCCTTGTATGAAAGTAACCAGATAAGAAAACTCCGATTAGCAGCCCTCACACGAGTTAATAGCCACAAATAACGTTTCTTTATAAAAATAATAGGATTTATCCAAAACAAAGGTAGTGGAAAATAAAGAGCTGTAGCACTGCAGAGAGGATACCAACACAAAAAGCCCATCACCCACAGAAAGGGCTCAACCGAGGGAAGATAAATTGTGATTGCTTTTCCCTCAAGATGGTGAGAGGGAGCGAGCTGAGGGAAGCCCTGAACACAAACACCCGGCACAGGCTGGTGCCACAGGGCTGCAATGGTGCTCCAAAGGAGGGAGGTGGTGAGCAGCAGACCTGCAAACACCCACCTTTCTGTTCAGGGGCTTACAAACACCTCGCCTTCCAGCGGGAAATATTTAACACTTTGTGGTGAAGCCACTGAGCGTGAACTCACGAGAGGGATGGTGGCGAAACACAGGTGAAATTTCCCAGAGTCCCGCTCTGGTCTGAACCACTACCTTCAGCCTCGAGCTGAGCTCACCTGTCTAAAACCTCACAGTGCCAGGCAGTGCCACCACGTGCCACCCAGTCTACTCGCTGACTGGCATGATATAAGGACACTGATTAGGGACATACATATATAGTAATGTCTCCCTGTTATCCATCTATCCATCTATTACATATGATAAAAGGACCAGTGAAGATAATAACAGTGCAACTGACAGGTCTCACCATGAAATTAAATCTACTGTATTTTATCTCAGTTTCTAAATGGACATTTTAACAGTCCAATAACTGCGAGGAAATCTGCATCAATTTTAAGTGCCCTTCTCAGCGCAGGCTCAGCAGCCGGGCCCTCCTGTTGGAAAGATCACTGCTCCTGCTTCATCATTACGGCTCCAACTACTCCATTTCAAAAGAGTCCCCTTCCTTTTTCAGCATGTAAAAACTTAACATTTAATCTGTTTCTACTAGGGAACTGTGAGAAAGGATCCACGAAGGTCAGCGTTCCCCGCTTAAAGAATCTGAATCAAGTTAAATTTCTTTAGGCTTTTCAGCGTAGGTAGCGACGAGGAATAAACACAGAAGAGGACGAGCAAAGGGGGGGGCTTTAACAGGCTTGACAAATGACACTGTGATTCACACCCACTGCTGGGCTGCCACTAATAAGCTACAGAGGAAGCAGCCAATCTCAGCTAATTACCAGATAAAATTGTATTGTAAGGACTCTAATTAGGAGATGCTTATGGAGGTGATCTAATGATTAAACGCTGCATCCAAGTGACCCCACCATCAATGTGCAGTGGTGCAAGATGTCACCGGAATATTTTGTAGAAACAGTAATTTTATTTCAAGGAGGGGAGGCAGTAATATTTGTAATAATGGCTATGAGGTAAACTAATTAAAAGACAGTTCCTAAAGGAAGACTGTGGCTTTGAGCAGCTGTGGCCGTTCCAAAACAAAGTGCCAAATCTCAACAGAGGAGCTGCAGTCAAGTGGAAAATTTCTGCCTGACCTCTGCTCTCGCTATTAATTTGCAGGAAACCTAATGACACATATACATATTCCCACAAAATTGTTCTAATTGCTAATTTGCCAAAGGAGCCCAGTTTCCAAATTAAACATGACTGCAGTCTGTGAGGAAAGAGAGAACAAAAAGCTGGAACGCAGCGAGTCTGCCGCGTTTCACCTCCGACGACCATTTGTGAGCCTGAACCAACAAGTTAATGAAACACGACCTTGTCCATTGCTAGCGAAGTTTTTCCTTTTTCCGTGTTTTATTTGATGACATGCTCCTCTTCCAGCTGGGTCTCCCAAACCCGAGCCAGGGTAAGGGAGGAGAGGGCTGCGTTCCCTCCACAGCCTTCGCTGCTGCTTTCTTTGTTGCATCGATAGCGCCAAGGCTGAAAAATCGGTTGTGAATTAGAGCAGAATAACAAATTATGAATGGTGTTGGTTTTGTTGCCATCTTGAATTATTAATCTGAATGGTAAACTATTAAATCTTAATATTGGCGTCAATTAGAAACGAGGAAGCGGCCGTGGATGATTGTGCAGGGCAAAGATCAGGGAAGGACTGGGCTGGGAGGGTTTCTTTTCGTGATGGAAACTCGACACGGTTTCTCCCTGTTTGCATTTGCTATTTAAAAACAAGTTACTATGATTAGAGAAGTTGTTCGAGTTGGTATTTTGTACACAGCCTGTTTCCCACATACCGTAATTTTTGGATGAGGTATCGCTGCTGGAAGAGGGAAGGGAGCCCAAGTCACAGAGTGAGCACTTCAACATGCAAGTGTTCTTGCACTGTAGCAAGACGCAATGTGGGCGCTCTCAGAGTACACCCTTGCACCAAGGAGTTAAATTTTTTGTAATGTTTGTACTGGGGATGGGGGGAAGGAAGGATTTCTTCCAGCCTTTAAAAAAAAAACCCAACCAAAAATAAGAAGGAAAAAAACCAACAGAAAACCCACCAAAGCCCACAACAGTTTCAGGTCCTAACATTTCTGCAAATTCAATCACTGAACCTTGTTGGTTGCTTTGCTCAGTTTTGGTTTTTGAGAATATTTCCTCATACTGTTTCGACTTCATCATAAATGCCATAATTGTTTCAGCATTCAATATCCTGCTTAAGATTTTATATTAACCTTTCCTTTCAAGAAACAGTCATGTCTTCCTATTAAAGGTGAAAACTGAGTCATTTTCTTTTTTCTTTAGGTATAAACAAGGCAGAGCGGTAACTCTCTCCTTCACCCTGTAAAATAGATTTCCAGTAAGTGGCTCCCCCACTAGGGCTAAGTCTGATTTCTTTTTGTGTGAACATTTTACATGACAATAGTGGCTGCACATAAAATAGCCCTGAAACTATCTTAAAAGAAGAAAATAAATATATATATATGTTTATGTAAGTGTCACAGTGGGGCCATACCCACTGCTGCAGGGCAGTGACTCCTCTGTGATGGAAGCTGCTGCTCTGGGCCCAACTGGGGCTGAGGATTTATCTGCACTGAGTGCCTGGGACTGAAATACTTTGGAGCAGAAACTCGTTTTCTTGACACCGAGGGTGAGAGAGAAAGTGAATACTGGGCCTAAAACTTTGTTCAATGCTGTGTCTTCCTCTCCCTGTTTCAGCCTGGACACATTAGTGTATTGGATGCAGAGCCTGGCAGGCAGCAATCACTTAGCAGGTGTTGTTATTGGCAGGAATACTAAGGAAACTGAAGCTGAGGAGTGAGACTTAATGAAAACCAGTATATAAAAACAGCTTTTGTTGTGCTTGAGAATCTCTCTTTATTGCTGCGTATCGTTATTTTTTCAAACTATAAAGCATGGCTACAGCAGCTAAAATGCTCAGTCATTACCTCAACAGTTAAAAGGCTCTTTTTTTTTTTTTTTTTTTAATGCTTTGTTATTACAGTTGCTAAAAACAGTATTTCAAAACAATCATAACTGCTATGGTTAAGGGGGAAAAAAAAAGTACATTAAAGAAGGGATATCTAGCAGTGCATCTTACTTGAAGTGCCAAAGTGTCTTTAAAAGTTTTCTATTTTTAAAAGATGGTTGTAACACCTAGTATGAAGAATTACTTGTTGGTTGATGCTTTTTCCTTCTCCCTCCCTTCCTATGAGCTTCGACATAAGTTAATCCTCCCAAAAGAAAGCACATTTCCATTTGAACCTATTATGCTGATGGCTAACACCGATGAAAAGATCATGTCGGGGAAGCTTTCTTAATAGCAAAACCAGGGTGACAATTCTTGAGAAATTGTTGTTCCGGCTTTTGTGTTGTGGTTTTGTTTTTTTTACCTTGAAAAAAATTCACCTCACCGAAACATGTCGCAGCATATTCTGTCTCAGACAGCTTTGTTCTCACTAGAGTCAGGCCCTTTAGTCCCACTAAAACAACACGTGCAGCACAAACAGGAACAACTTTTCCTGTCCCAAGTGTTAAGTTGTGAGACTTCTCGATTTTTTTTTTAAAGTGCTGCCGTGGAGCATTTTAATTATAAAGCTGGGCATCTTTAAAGGTGGTCCTGAGCACTGCCCCAGCTCCTGGAGCGTTTGCCCTCCACACCCACTCCTCCCCGCCCAGCAGTCCTTTAGGAGCAGCACACCAGACACTGACAATGACCTCCCTGCCCAGGTACTCATCTGCCAGGGATCTGGGCCAGCTACCACTACACAGGATGGTGCTTGAATCTCATCAGTTTCAGAAGGTCTAGAGAACTTTACTGAACAGATGTCTTGGTGGGCTAAAATGCAGGGGCCACTCCATCACCCTTTCCAAGCTCAGTATTACCGCAAGAAGCTAAAACCACCCAAAGGTGGGGATGAGATGGATGGACATGGCTAAACCCAACAAGCAACCCCTACCCAAAGCTGGGTTGAGTTTTGAACTAATGCACAACCATCAAGAACTTGGCTGTGGCCCAACTGGTCCAACACCACCCACTCAGCTACTGCCCAAAGCCCAAAAGGCAAATACGGTACCACTGGTCAGTGTGGATTACACATGGCATGTGGTTTAACGCAGACACCCATATAACCCACCAGTAGCAAAAAAGTTTAAAATAAGCATTAAGATCTTTTAGGTAGAATAAAAACATTTCCTCAGTCATGAAAAGGCTGTAATTTTAAATCCCAATTCACTGCTACGTTTGGATTCACAGTCGCTTTTTCCTTTAAAATCACCAAAGCACTGTAATATACTAGTTCTAACATACACCTTGCATTAGTTATGTTGGCAGAAAAAAAAATTAATTACTGGATGTAAAGACTACTTTGCAGTGCAATAATGGTCATCAGATCTTTTTACCAAAGTCCTATCCCACTGAGTTAAAAGGACGAGGGTCTAACAGAGTCTATGCAATGCCTGTGTATTTTTTTCACTAGGAAAGCACAATTTATGCAAAACACTATACTTCTACATTTTATAATTAATTTTCAAATGCTTCACCTATACATATTTTAATAATTTCTGATTTATCAGATGGTATCTATAATAAATTTTTCTATATTTCAATAAATGAAAAGAAGGCAGTTTCAATCCAACAACAGAGTGCCACACAATATAGGCCTGTCAGGCACCAATTTTTACTTCTAACATGTAAGTTACAGGATAAGGAATTTATAATGCTGCCTGTGAACGAAACCACTTTTCATACACAAATGTGATCTTTTTTTTTCCAAAGGGTAATACAACAGTACATTTACATAAACTAATCCAAACAATCTATGTATTTGACAATGGCAAACCTCACACAGACTGCCTATTGTTGGTTTACATCTTGGAGTTCTTTATGTTGGCTTGTAACACTGCTCTAGCTGTCAAAGGTTTGACTTGGACTCTAAATAAATGGTTATAGAAGTGCTGTGCAGCGATATTGGACTTCTTTGCAAAAGAAAACCTGCTGTGTATGAATTCAAAAGCTATTAATTTTTCAGTCAAAAATATTCATGCCTATTTCTTTTAATAAAGAAACACTGTGCTGAGCAACTGAGAGATAATGTTGACTAGTGGTACAGAATTTTCAATAGAGCAGTTAAAAATAAATTTAGTAGGAGGTCCCCAACAAAGCTATAATTTTCCAGAATGTAAAACATTTTTAATACTAATCAAGACAGCCCTTTTCCCCCTGCGTTCAAGGTTTTTTTTTCTGCTGCTTTTCCCTGTTTATTAGCTGTTAACACTAGTCTTCATGGCGACACCGCCTGGTACCTCCGTAGCCTACACGCCCCGCCAAAGCTTCCTGCCCTCCGTGGCCGCGCATCGATCACGAGCTGCCTTTGCCAAACGCCGCTCGCCTTCTGATGATTTCCTCCCTTCAGTTTGTAATCCCTCCTCCTGAGGGGCACCGCTGTTATGAAAGGCCTCAAGGCAGAGTGCTTTGAGACTCCCAGATTATTCCGCTGTTTTAATTTTTAATCCAGTAAGAGCTATAGAAACCAAACCTCCTCCCCATTCTGTTGGTTCTACACACTTTGCCAACAATGCGCTGAAGCATTTGCATTCAGGCTGAGATGGATGTGAGGAACTGGAAGAATGCTATTTTTATAGACACTGTCAGTAGTTTCCACTCTAGAGGGCTGGTGTCCACTGGATCAGGCAATTTTAGGCATCTCTACAGCTTAAATGGAAGGGTTTATATGTACCACTCAACTCTCTCCAAAAAGGCAAGGAAATTTCTCGTTGACTTTGACATCTGCTCCAGTGTTGCTGAATAGCCTGCAATTTTCTGTCTAGTAGCCTCCCTATGCACTTCTGCAACCATTTATTTCCAACTACGTGGAAACTGAGAAATCCTTTTCTAGTAAAAATGTGTGCGCAAAGTGTTTAATGATTTTATGTTCTCTATCTCTGTAATGTGTTCTGTTTCAGACATTAATTTTGTCTACCAACTGCATCTTGGCAGGCTACCATATTTGCTGGGTTAATAGTCTGACTCCTTTTTATTTCTATCACCATAAATCATACATATATGGGTGTGTGTTTGCTTTATTTATAGAAAAAAAATCAGTCAAAACAGATAAACCAATACTTTGTCATTATGCTGCATCATTGCATATTGATTAAAATTGCTGGTACTAACTATAGATTGTCAACGCTCAATTAATTTTCACACAATGACTCAAAGCAAAATCAAATAAAGCCAGTGTACCTTTAAATCTTACAAATCTTAAAATCAAGAAGCAAAGCACTCTCTCCATTTTGAATAATCATTGGAAGCTCCAAGGAACATTTTCAGCATTAAGAGGTTGGGAGAAAACAACAGCTGAAGAAGAGTGATTTCAGTCAAGGAAGGAGATGGGGGATTTGCATGGGTTTGAGGGTATCCAGGAGTTTTCTTGGGCTGCAAAACCACTTGCTTCCCCTGCTTCCCCTTTTTCAAAAAGCAAGCTGGGGTGGAGAAGGTTTCACTTCTCAGTTTCAACAGTATAAAACCTGATACTGGGTAACCGTGATTATCATCAAAATGTGCAGTTAAGAGTCTCTTCTACTGTAAATGTCTGTCAGACAGGGAGAAAGCAAAATAAATATACTAAATATAATTTAATTACAACTCCTTCCTAACACTTCCTAAGATTTCATCCCAGTCAGACTGATGCAAAGTGACTCACAGACTAGTACATGAGGCCAGAAAAAGGCCCAGCGCATCAACTTCAGAAAAAAAATTGACTTTGAAACTCCCTGAAGAGAGAGGGATGACAAAACCCGGCTGCACTTCACATCTCCTCCCCTCACCTGGCTCTGAGGTGGGCCAGACTCCAGTGGAGAACAGGAAAGAGAGGTCTGTTGTGAGGGTTGTTTTTTGGTTTCGGCACAATTTTGTACTTACGGGCTGAGGGGTGGCTTTTGGTTCAGTTGACTTCACGTGCAGGTGCGTCATCATGGCTTGCAGGCGCTCTTTATCTTTTGCAAGCTGAAAGGAGAGAGGGAAAAAAATACCCTCTGTTACTCGTACAAATAAAACCCAGCCTCTGCTTATTCCTAATTAAACAGCTGGCACCGAGGCATGAGACAGAGGAGTTTTATTGCTGAGTAGTTTGGAAATTGTATATGGCCTATCTGTGAGGTAAAGCTAACGCGTGGTGCTGGGTGTCACTATTTCCCAAAGCAAAATGCATTAGCCCTCGAGTGAGAAGAGCTAGACCTGCTGGCACCAAGAGCTTCACTCCAGCCCTGACAGCTAAAAGACAACAGTGAATCATGTTTATTAACCTGCCCCACTCCAGCTCAGGAGGTGCAGCAGAAAGCGAGCAGGGCAGTGGTTCCAGGATGCATTTTCCTCCTTTCAGACCAAAAAACAAGCAGCACAGATGGGCTGTGGCTTTACGTCATCCACAGGCTCTGTGGCACATGCAGCAAGCGCAGACAGCGGTGGTTAAACCGCACGAGGCAGCTCTGCAGGGCTCGTCAGGCAGCCTCAGCTCCAAAAGCACCTGGATTTCACTTGAGAAGGTGACAGAGCCCTTGGCAGGTCACCCTGGGAAGCCAAGCTGGGACCTCAGCAGGGGCACCCCGAGCGTGCAGCAGGTCCTGCTCTGGGGAGCTGCCAGCATCCCTCTGGCATAATCCTGAGGGCAGCAGGGTGGGAAGGGCTGAAAGCAGCAGCAATGCCCCCAGAGCACCCAATGCCACAGGACCAATGTTTTTGCCCTTTCCCATCAGTCACTTCAGGCCCAAGAGTTGGGGCAAAGCTCTTGCTCTAGATGTCTGTTGCATTTTATGGCTGAGATCCACACCAGGGCACAGCTGGAGTCTTGGGATCACTGCATGCATCCATAGCCAGGTCAGCTTCCCAATGCACTGCACAGACACTAAATTTAATTATTTTTGGAAACAAGGAATTTTTTGTATGTGTGAATAGGACTTTTTCCAGCTGCTCTTCAAAAAAACCTACAGTGGAAAGATATTAAGAATAATAGTAATGAAAATGGGGTGCTATTAATCTGCATGCCCAACATAAAGGTTCCTGATTCCAAGAGGACTTGGATTGGGTTCTTACAAATGACAATTTTTGCAGAGCTGAGTTTCTGCTTTAGACAAGCCAGATTCCTGGTGCCAAGAAGAGAACTGTGCTCGCATTCCAGCAAAACTTTAAACAACCTGCCCACCTTATCATCGTCATCTGTTTGTAGCAGTAAAGTTGGGCTAAGTGTATATAAAAGGAGACTTGGTCATAAATCCCCATTCATAACCTTATGGTCAAGGTTGTCCTGCTCTTCTCAAGGCAAGGGGTTTCTGAGGATGCCAGAGAGGCATCACGATGGGATAAAACTTGGCATGTGAGTTTTCACAACAGGAATTAAATAAAGGAAAAAATGGTGTCACCACTCCATGCTCTGGAAATGCAAAAGCAAAAATCACTAGGCTTTTCAAATGGCTGCTCTTTTCTTGGCCAAAAACCTCAAAGGCAAGAGAGAAAACCTGACACCTACAGCAGATCTTCTGCAATCTCATCCCAGATCTGTGCCGGACACTTCACAGGAGAGCCGAAAGGCAGCGATGGGCTCTAATTGTAGCGCTGCAGAGAAAGCTCTCCCTTTGAGAGTCCTCCAAGGACCTCTCCAGAGAATGGAGAGGGCTCAGCCCTCAGCCGCCATGCTTCACACAAAACAAGTGAAGCCAAGAAATACTTGTGCTCTCCTCCGTGCAGCTCTGTTGCACAATCCCTCATTCCTCGCAGTCGCCGGGCACAGGGGCTGCTTGGCGGGGTCATCTGTGCATTAAATTTTGATCTGCAGGCTACTGCAGAAGAACAACATCTCGTAGCCAAAATAAACAGAAGGCAGGCACCTGAGAGCTTCCTGCCAGCCCCGGCGCGGCGGCAGGAGGGGACGGCACCCGGGCAGCACAGGGCACGCCCTGCCGCGCTTCCTGCGGCCCCCGCGGCGAGGGGGAGCGGGGAGAGGGGCACCCCCCTCCCCACCGCCAGGGTCCGTGTTTGTAGTGTTTTCACTCATCGTCTCGGCAATGCTTTTAACGCCGAATCTGGTGGATGGAGGTTATTAAAGATCCTCTCGACATTTCAGGCAGACACACGCTAGCATTTTGTCATAGTCTAGGAATTCAAACACTCACCCAGTTAGGCAGGAGTTTAAATTATGAAAAATAGAGGTCTCTCGGTTTCAAAGCACTGAAGAGAAGTAAAAAAATCTGAAGAATTTCTTTAAACTGTTTTTCCCTTAGGTCAGGAAGCAGTAGTGATATAAAACTAGAGTGTCACTGGTAGCCTCTCTGGTCAGCGGGGTCAGACTAAAGAAGCCACGAGGGCTTGCCCGGCCATTGGTGGGAGCAAATTCTCACTGGTGGCACCTACTGAAGTGCAGATGGTGCAGGATTGGGGATCATCAGTCAACGAGCAGGAAAATGCTCTTGATCTACTGATAGTGTTGTTCAGCAAGGACAGTTCTGACACGGATGTAAGAATCTGCTCTGTACAGAGCGCATGAGGAAAATAATACAGGCCCATTTGAAGCCTCTTTCTTTCTTTCTGTATCCATCTGGAAAGCTCTGAGTGGCTGGAGTTTTCAGATGGTCACCCAGTTCTCCATGGTAAGCCTGATTTTGTGAGGTTTCCCTCACCTCTGGAGGTAACAAGCACAGCGCAGGTGCCTAACCGTGGTTCAACAGAAAATACACCCAGAGCAAGGTAATAAGCTTTGTGAGCCTGGACACCAAGGCACAAACCTTGCCCTGGAGAGATTAAATCCCAAAACTACACCAGTAGTAAAGCTAGGAAAGCACAGAAAGCACAGGCCAGAATGGGCTCAAGGCAAGAGGGTGACCAAGAACCAGAGGAAAGGCATTAGAGACACACGTAACGGAGCAACTGCACAGGAGGAAAACCAGACAGAAAATAATGGCAAGCAGCAGAAATGGGAAAATGAGCATGAGGGCATTCAACAGGAGCACAGCCACATCAAAAGGGGAGAACACTTCAGCAGCAGGATTTTGGACAGACCAAGGACAAAGGAGAAGGAAGCCACTCATGGGCAATGGAAGAGGCAGACAAGACACAGCCCTCCCACTCCACACCTAGTCAGGCTGTGCACTATAAAGGTTTAGGATCCACTTGCCAAGAATGTCAATGGATGGTGTAAGAAAGCAGACCCAAGCAGCGTTTTCACTGCACTGAAAATGGCCAGCTTCTTAATTTTCTTCCATTGCAAGATATTTCTCTAAACTTATCATAGCCTTGGTTGCTATCCTGAAATGTTTTCCCACTCAAAGGTGGTGCTGCAAAATGGATGTTCTATTCCAGCTAAGAACTAGCTAGGGACAGGGATATGTTCCTGTGTTTGTGTTTTACCCAGCAGCCCAATTCTCACTATTTATAATGGCAACAAATGATGATGTCAAGATGGTTTAAACAAAGTGAAATATGAGAAGATCTCTACCTTGACTGTGATTTTTTAAGTATGTTTGTGATGGAAATGCCGAGATCCAACTTCAAGATTTTTGCAAAGGGCATTTGCAATCAAACACAAAACAGATCTGACCTGTTTCTTTCCAAAATTTTGATTCAAAATTACTTTCTTTAAAAGATATTACACTCATCTCTGCCTGGAACACCGATAAAACTATTGTGCATAAAATAAATAAGAGCATAAAGAAAAAATGAAAGGTTTGCATTGAGGTCCATCACATTCAAAATCTGAGGTATATCTGTCAGGTGGAATGAATTTGCTTTGATGGGGTTGTACATGCATGAAATGGTGTGGTATGTAGATCCTGCCATGGTCCTGGAGTCTGAACAGGAGGTGATACTTCACAGCTCCACTGTAAGGCACAGCTGCTCACCAGTGCTGAGCACTGTGGGTCACTGGGAAAGGCTACGGCTCCCTTTCGTACCTAACTCACACAACTCAGTCCCCATGTCATCACTCTTGTTGGTGATGCTCCACTACGTGAGGTCAGTGATCTTCAGACCACATCACTGAACACCCCACTGTTGGGCCAGACTTTTGGGTTTATTATGGTTCTGTACAAAAACAGGTTACAGCCAGGCAAAGGTACTGGAGGACAAACCCTTGTACGTACTTAGGCAGGGTATTTTTAAACTATCAGAGGGCTGATACAAGGAGAAGGGAAATAGGGAAATTACAGGTACATTTCAGGAGCAGGACCACCCTCCTCCTCTACCTGCCCTTGCTGGCCAATACATAGATGGTCTCTGTTACCATCATCCCTTTCTAAATCAGGTCTCCAGTTCATCCTATCTACTGTGCTCACGTGATTGTCAAAACAAATCCAAAACTTTTTGGCCCTCATACCCCTTTGAAATTATGGTCTCGCCTTGGGGACCTTATGCTGCCTTCCCTTGCGCTGACTCCAAGCTCAGAGGCATTCCCAGCACCGAATGGGTGTGAAGCTGTAAATCTTAGTCATTTACAGCAACTAACAGAATGCACTGCTGATAAACCTTTCAAAAATATTGTCAGGGGCTTATGGAGGGGTGGTAACCAAATATCTCTGTCCCGTGCAACTGTTAACACAGGGCATCCTCCCGTAGTTCCAGGCACAGCCATTCTCAGTGGTTGTGGGAGAGAAGGATTAATGCTTTTCAAGCTGACTGTAACTGAAGAACCTAGATTTACCTTCAGCCTCAATATTACTGCACCTTGGTGAATGATCATCTCATATCTCAGTTTACCAGGAAGACTGTAGATTTTTATTTTTTTTCCCTATTTCCCGAGAAACTTGTTAAAATAACAGACCATTTCTCATAACATTTTCTGCAAGACTGTGATACTTTATGACTGGTAGTTTGATTTTTATAAAACTTGTATTAAAATAGTTTATATTGCTTCAGCTAATAGTGAAAGAGTGTCATGACCAGTGTGTTCCTGAAAGTAAAATTTAGGAAATATCTATGAAAGAAAAAGGGTAATTTGTAAGATAAGAAGATAAAAGGCATTTTTAAAAAAATGCTTATCTCGAAAAGTAACAACAAGAAGTTTAAGTGTGGTTTTGCTGATTTTTCTCTCCAACTATTTGAAGCTATAAATGACTTAACTCAGTAAAATTCCAAATGTAATTATCTTCTGTACTTAGCCCAAGGCTTTCCATATATCTCTACACTGCTGTCTTGCATACAAAATAGGTTTTTCAATAGCTGGTAACTATATAATGTACAACATTGTTTTAATTTCCCCTTCTTTGCTAACCTCTTGCCTACACACAGACACACTGTCACAGCTGCCCAGCCAGAGCAGCGAGGTGCAGGGAGACAGAAAAGACTCGGAAGCGTTTGGAAAGGCAGTTACACAAACAGCTCGTACCTCTGCATCGCATTCAATATATTCCAATTTACCCCCTTTTGGCAGTTTGAACAAAACCTATTTGCTACAAATGGCAAAAAATAATAGTAGTAATAATAATAATAATACAACAACATGGAGAGTATTAGTATATGAGAGACCAC